>PVJC01004589.1:28169-63202 GCA_004026665.1 Murina feae | reverse complement strand
GGGCAAGAGTCTGAGAGATCATCATAGAGGGGGTGCCTGCTCCAAGCCTCCACGGTGTGCCTTAGGGGCAGGCCCCCAGCAGGTAGACACACACACACACACACACACACACACACACACACAGAGAAGGTGCCTGGCAGACTGGGGCCATCATAGGACATCCACTGAGGGGTCCCAGACTGTGAGAGGGCACAGGCCGGGCTGAGGGACTCCCTGCACCCCGAGTGCATAAATTTTTGTGCACCGGGCCCCTAGTATATATATAAAAGCCTAAGCAACCATTACAACTGAACAACTAGAACAACTGGAATGACCAGTTGACCAATTGCTATGATGCACACTGACCACCAGTGGGCAGATGCTCAATGCAGAAACTTCCCCCTGGTGGTCAGTGTGCTTCCACAGCCAACCTTCTGCAGCCAGCCAACCTCTTCTGGTCCCTTCTCGAGGCCACCCAACCTCCCACGGTCTCTCCCCCTGGCCATCTGGCCAACCTCCCGCAGTCCCTCCTCCTTCTTCCCCCTGGCTGACAGGCCCCAATCAGCTCGGAG
Source organism: Murina feae (assembly GCA_004026665.1). NCBI lineage: Eukaryota > Metazoa > Chordata > Mammalia > Chiroptera > Vespertilionidae > Murina > Murina feae. The sequence continues at coordinate 62,651 of PVJC01004589.1, read as the reverse complement.
CCAATAAGCCCTGATTGACAGCCAGGTCCAGGAACCCACCCATATACAAATTTCATGCACCAGGCCTAGGAACCCACCCATGCACAAATTTCATGCACCAGACCTCAAGTGCTGGAATAATTAACGTCTGTAGGGCAACAATAAAAAGAAAATCAACCTCTATCTAAACCTCCACCTTATACAAAAAATTAACCCCAAATAGATTATAATTCCTTACATATTTTAAGGAGTTTTACAGCCATTATTCATTGTGAATTGCTAAAACCAGATGTGTGTTATTATTTATTAATAATTTTATTATTATTTATTAGTATTTGCCTACTTTTGCCTACCACTGTATGTGGAAGAAAAGTTAAAGTATCTTCTTCTAATGAGACCACAGCTTAACAAGTTCAGGGACTGGTTAATGATGTGTAGTGGTACTAACTTATGAAACAGAAGTAGTAAATTATTTACCACTAGGGGCCCGATGAACAAAAATTTGTGCACTCGGGGGGAGGGGATCCCTCAGCCCAGCCTGTGCCCTCTCACAGTCTGGGACCCCTCGAGGGATGTCCACCTGCTGGTATGCCTGGCCAGCCTGGGTGAGGGGCTGATGGCTGTTTGCAGGCTGGCCAAGCCCCCCAGTGGGTACCCTCACCCCATGGGGGTGTGGCCAGCCTGGGTGAGGGTCTGAGGTCCATTTTAAGGCTGCCTACAGTTCCTTCAGGGTTTGGGTCCCTACTGGGGTGCCTGAGCAGCCTGGGTGAGGAGCTGAGGGCCGTTTTCAGGCTGCCCACAGTCCCTTCAGGTTTCAGGTCCCTACTGGGGTGCCTGGCCAGCCTGGAGGGGCTGAGGGCCATTTTTAGGCTTCCCACAGCTCCCAGTGACCCAAGGTCCCAGTAAGGCTGGCTGGAATCAGGTTTCTGGGGTTTATTTATCTTCTATAATTGAAACTTTGTTGCCTTGAGTGGAAGCCTAGGCAGACAATGCAGTCTCCTGTTTGTTTCAGCTCCGTGGCTTCTATAATTGAAACATTGCTGCCTTGAGCGGAGGCCCAGATGGCCTAATGCAGGCAGTTTCAACTCCATTGCTAGTGCAATGGAAGCCTCCTATTTGTTCTGGCTCTGTGGCTACAGTCCGCCATCTTGGCTGGGTTAATTGCATACAGTCGCTCTGACTGACTGGTGGGCGTGGCTTGTATAGTGGGCGTGGCTTAGGTGTCTCGGAGTGACGGTTAACTTGCATATTACTCTTTTATTAGATTATATTATAACAATAAACACGTAGATATTGCTTACACAGTGATTCTTTCAGTATATGTGTGATTTGAACATGATGAGACACAATGGAAGAAGTCTCTTTTCTCAGTCTGCCGACAAACACAATTAGCTCTACACTGTATAACAATGCGAAGTACAACATCATCAACAACTGTTGCTCAGAGTGTAAGTTTTGTGAAGGATTATGTTCTGGTAGTAGAGCTGCAATGACCAGAAAACAGTGAAGGTAGTGATAAAGATTAAGGAATTTATGCCAGAAAGGGCAAATCAACATACTGCTTCATTAAGACAGTGTTGATAAAAGAAACAAACAAACAAAAAAACACCTGCTAGATGAACTAAACTGTGTGCTTAGTGGTGCAGTAAAAATCTGGACTACTCACTTCCCTGTGTGATAGCTGGTGACTGCCCGTGAGTGGCTGCTACTGCTGCAGGTGTGTGAGGGAAAGCTACATGCAGAATGCCTGAACTCAGAGCAACCTGACTGTCTCCAGTTTTAGGGATTGTAAGCAGGCTTGATTAGCTATGAAAATGACTCTAAAAATAACAATTAATGAAAAGAAATAGATGGTTAGATATTCTCAGATGTTCATATCCTGTAACATTATAGTAAGTTAATCCTAAATGTCAGAGGTCACACTTGTCCAGCCATGCAGCTTGCAACATGTAAGCCTCCCCATGCGAATTCCCAGCACGCACATGGTCTGTACCTGCTCATGCGGCCAGCATGCTGCTCATGCTTCTAGGCCATACAGCAATGCACCAAACTGCCCTGAGTGCTTCTAAAAGCTTCCTCTCCATTCCTATAAAGCAATTTCTGCAGATATCAAACATCCACAGACGGATGCTGGTCCAAGGCCACACCTCACGGAGCTCTGGTGGAAAGCATTTCTGAAGAGTACAGAGGGAGATCAGCACAAATATGTGATAGCTCAAGGCTTTATGGAAAACCAATAAGGAAACAATGGTGTATTTCCTATTTTTGAACCACTATATTTCATCAACTCCAAGGCATTCTTGATTGTAAAATGCATCCTTTTATGCACACTGTCAATTAAACAGATGACATTATAAAACACATTTAGGATTTAAAGAAGGTACAATGTGGGAAAAAGACAGTGCTCCTTAGGGTTATAAAATAGAATATTTACAGTTTTACAGTTTCTACAAAAGATATAAAATAAAGATAAATATAAACAAACTACTTAAGAAATTATGATGAAAAATATATAAAAGAAAAATTATACAGATGCATGTTCTGCTAACATGCATTTTCTGCTTACTTAGTATTTTTTAAAACATTTGCCCTTTTTGGAGCCAGCCCGTTTATATTCTATGTGAAAAAGCCCTAAGTTTACTCTGGAAAACCATTCCTCTCCTTTTCTCAACTATAAGGCCTGGAGCAGCCCTGACTGGCCCACACTAACCAGCATCTCCCACAGGAACTAGTTCAGGGAAGGGACAGCCTCAATAGGAACTCAACTGGAAACAGTAACAAGGTAGGAAATACTGGCCTCAAGATTCTGAAAAGAAGGAAAATTGCTTGCCCCTGTCCTTCAGCAGTGACCAGGAGAGGCCATTTTCCTATCCTCCCACATCACGCAGCCTGAGGTCAAGGGCCCAGGTGGCATCTGCTGTCACTGCTGAGTCCAACTACCCAGAGTCTAAGGAGACGAATCTGAGACCTGCTCCGACAATGGCCTGACTGCAGCCACTGTCTGCCAGGCACGCCCACAGCCCATCCGCCTGCACTGAGCCGCAGGGTCACACTCCTGGGCTTGACTGTGGTCAGAGCCTCACCTGCTCAGTTCACGCACACCCACCCTCACTGCTGCAGCGCAGAACGCTCAGTAAGCAGCGTTTGGCCAGAGCTAAAGTCACATTCCCTCATCAATGTAACCAATAATAAAGACAAAAGTATAATCACCACATGTCTAAATTAAGAGGAAAGTGAAGAATTGCTAATGAATAACTCAAACCCAACAATATTACTATCCATATTTTATATATGAGCAAGCTGGATTTCAGAGAGGATGAACAATTTGCACAAAGTCACCAAAAGTCTACAGTATGTGGCAAAACTGGCAGTCACATCCGGAGCCTCTCAATTGCTCTGAAGTCTGCATTGTTTTCAATGTGCTACATGCATGTGGTTCTGTTCATTCAAAACAGGCACATGTCACCAACCTTCCCCAACAAAGCTGGGAAGAGACCCCTGGGGGTGGAAGGCAGAGGAAGGAAGATGAACTCACACTCAGTGTGTAGGTATTTTGTTTGAAGCCATTCGTTTCACTATGTACTTCAATCCTCACAACCACCTCCAGGAACCTGCCACAGTTAAGGAGAAGGTTCCCAAAGCTCATGTCTCTTTACTAAGTTGCTCCTAGTAACTAAGTTGCTCTTAATAACTAACGAAACATTAGTCAGTCTTCAGCTGTTGGAAGACTGTTGAAAGTAGAGTTTTACTGACATGGGTTTATCTGCTTGATTCCCACACTTACTGCAAAGTTATTTTCAATGGCACAGAACACCACGTCCATACAGATGAACACCCCGGTCCGGCCCACTCCGGCACTGCAGTGAACCACGATGGGTCCTGTCAGGTGGCTGCTCCTCGCATAGCGGACATACTGTATGAAACAATCTGGTGGCGAAGGAGTGCCGTGGTCTGGCCAGTTGGTGAACTGCATCTGTTTTATAAAGTACTTAGTTCTTGTCTGTTGAGAAAGCGAACGAGAGGGAAAGGGTGTAGGAGAAAGGGAGAGAGAAGGAAGGGGAGAGATAGAGAAGACAGATATATCAACCTCTTATATTAAAGATATGATTTTAATTTCTAATGTATCAGAAATGATGATGATGATGATGATGATAACAATGGCTATAGGTACTACAATAATAAACATGGATACCAACAGGTAACATGAATTGAGCACTGGTTCTGTTCCAGGTTCTGTGCATCATCGCTTCTAATCCTCACATCAGTGTTTGGAGTTAGCACTATTTATCCTCATGTTAGAGAGAGAGAAGTAAGGATTAGCATGACTGAGAGGTGTATGCTAGTCAGAAGGCTCACAGGTCCAGAGCTGACACTATCAAGTAGGCCTTCTGAATCCAAGTCTACTATCTTTCTCCTGCACCATGAGGCTGCAGAAAACACAGGAATTCAGAGATGGCCCAACATGTTATGAATAATATAGGATAGTGGCCTATCATACCTTAAATATCATTAAATTTAATTAAAACAGATATGTGCTATCAAGTTGCTTGACTGGGAGCACCAGTGTCCTCTGGCAATGGGGACAGGGTGGTTGATGACCTGTGCTGAGCCCCAGGATGTGGAATCATGAAACTCCTCAAGACTGACAGATTAAGCACTTTCCAATCATCCCTTCCCAAGGGATCACCCTCTTTCAGGGTCAGCCCTCATTTAATTTCACTGGGGACCCACGTGGAAAACTCAGGATCGGTTTCTCACTCCTCTCCTGCTGCCCTACGGCATCATTTTTCCTAAGTTCCAAATAGAAAGCTCGAGTTTGAATCATCAGTACCTAAAGGTCAGTGATGAAAACAATCCTTGAAAATCCTGTGAAGGCATGAATTTTAGGGTAACTCTCACCCTATTACATATTTCAAGGACTAAATCTCTCCTGCTGCTGCTGACCATGGAGAGTTGCTTTCCTGACTGAGAAAAGGAGAGGAATGGTTTTCCAGAGTAAACTTAGGGCTTTTTCACATAGAATATTTCCTGACCCAGTGCCGTGAAGACAGGCCGCTGATGCAGGTTCTCCAAAGAGAACCACATGGGTCTGAGGCTTGTAAGGCCACCGTCCAGTCCCCCCTTGCCAAAACTCTGTAAGCGGATCCCAGAACTTGAGTCCAGCAGACAGACCACGCATCTGTGCCTCCCGCCTGGCGTACATTCTCCAAGCATGCTGCCCTCTCCTGCCTTGGCTGGCATCACACCCCATTTGGAACTGCTGTGGCTGGTGTCTTCCTTCCATGCTAGCCTGCAAGTACTCTAAGACTTGAGACTGTGTCATTTTATATCCCCAGCCCCTGACATGCTACCTGGTTAATAGGAAGGAATAAACAGGTATCAGGGGAATGAGGGATCAGGTGAGTCCCCAGGTATACAGAACAAGCATGGGGTCCAGCACATAGCAAGCAAGCTCTGCATCCATGTCAGCCATTATTATTCCTGACATCCTGCTTCTCTCTCCCCCTCCCTCTCCCTCTTCCCCTCCCTCTCCTTCTCCCTCTCTCTTTCCCTCTCCCTCTCCATCTCCCTCTCCCTCTCCCTCTTCCTCTCCTTCTCTCTCTCTCAACTTCTCCCTTTGCACTCAGGGCCACCATCCCACAATAATATTTTCAAAACCCTAGTCACCTCCTTAAATGTTTCTTCCATTGCCTTGCCTTGCCTTGCCTCCCACAGGTACTTTACTGTCTGTGGTGCTCTGATCGAGGCCCTAGGTATCACAAAGCACAGAGACTAAGTTACATGCTGCTTGCTGCCCACTTCCGTGTCCAATTCACTATTCCTTCTCCTTGAAAAAAAACAAACCCTTTTTCCTTTTGGGTTTCAGACCTCCTAGCTTCATCTTCTCATTATTATAACCCACTAGCTAGACCTCCTACTTGGTCCTACTACATTCACGGACCATTCTGACCTCCCTGCCACAGGTTCTGACACCATCCAGGACAGTCAGGGTTCCCACAGTGCCACCAACATTCTAAATCACGCACCTTTATTTCTCTCTTGCAGAGGAGAGACTCCTTCCTCCTAGTCCTCACAGTGAGGAGCACCCCCTGGACTTCCTACCACCACCTTCAATGTCGGGGATCAAAAAGCTTCCATTTCTTAAAATCCACCGTCACTGTCTGACCAGAAGCCTGTATGCTAACACCTCATTTGTGTGTCACTTCAATGGAGCCAAATGCTTTCTCCTGTCCCTTGTGTCCTCCACGTACTCCTAGCTGACTAGCCCGATTCCATTCATCTCCCTAAATTAAGACTTCATGACTAATTATCAGAATCATTCTCTTACAAACTGTCAACTCCCTTTATCATTTGAATCTTTCCATAGATTACCCTGGGCCAGTCCCATAACCAGTGAACAGAAATCCCATAGTCTGGCTGTGGGGGACAAAATCATCACATAGTTGCCTATTTTATTGCAATTAAAAATGTATAGGCTCCAACCTCAGCACCTCCAGAAACCCTTTTCCTAGTCATTGTGCTCTGATCAAATCAATTTCTTTGGTGATGACTCCAAATATCATCCCTTTTTTCAAGCTTCGTGTTTAACTCCCATCCCTTCATTCCTATGGAACACATGTATCACGTACCTGCCAATCAAATCCACTTAGAGAAGTTAACTCATTACTTACTCCTATAAATCATTGCTTTTCTATTTCCTGAGTCTATTAGAGCAAGAAATCTGTGAATTACTCCAGATAACACTTCCCAACAGAACGTTCTACAATGACGTAGATGTTCTATATCTGTGCTGCCCAATATGGTAGCCTCTGGTAACATGGGACTGCTGCAGGTGAAAAATAAATTTGTTATTTTATGTAAGTTTAAATAATTTAAATTTAAACTTAAATAGCCACATGTGGCTACCATATTACATAGCATGCTTTTGACCACTCCTTCTGTCACTTATAAGTCAAAAGTCATAAGTTACATATAAGTCTGCCAATTTTATCTAAAAAACACCAAAGTCTCTGCTTTCCATCCCAATGTCAACTTCCCTAGATGACAATGGCACTTTCTTAATGGCATTTTCATTAAAATTCTTCAATGTCTCTCAATTATCTTCATAATAAAGGTTGACTCCTTTGCTAAAATCCAAGAAATTTCATGTTCTGGTTTGCCCCTGCTTAACTCTCCATAGCCCCATCTCATCTCTCATTACTCCCTGGCACTGCAATTTTATGTTCCAGAAACATTTAACTATTTATATTTCTTTATATATACCCGTTCCATTTTATATCTTGATCATCTACTCCCTCTTTCCATCTTTCTCATTTGGGTAATTCTCAATTCAGATGCCACTGCCTCCAACAAACCTTCCCAAAACCACAAGTATCACTAAGTACTTCCCTCCAAAGCTCCCAAACCCTTCACATGGATCGCAACATTACCACTGAGCATACCAAACCCTCCACCACTCAGTAAGAGTGCCTGGCACATTCCTATCATACCTTCACATGACTAACATACCTTCACATTCCTATCATACCTTCACATTCCTATCATACCTTCACATGACTAACATACCTTCACATGACTAACATATCTTCACATTCCTATCATACCTTCACATGACTAACGTACCTTCACATGACTAATATACCTTCATATGACTAATGTACCTTCACATGACTAACATACCTTCACATGACTAACATACCTTCACATGACTAACGTACCTTCACATGACCAATGTACCTTCACATGACTAACATACCTTCACATGACTAACATACCTTCACATGACTAACGTACCTTCACATGACTAATGTACCTTCACATGACTAATGTACCTTCATATGACTAACATACCTTCACATGACTAATGTACCTTCACATGACCAATGTACCTTCATATGACTAACATACCTTCACATGACTAACATACCTTAAAGACTCAATACACCTCTGTCACACTTGGCAGAAGCAGCCCAAGTATATCCCAGGATTAGGCAACTTCCAATACTCACTCTCTCACTCCATTCCCCCTTCCATTCCTTCCTCTCGCCAGCCAGAGTTTGATTAAGCACAAGTGGAAGTGGTGAGGTCTTAGTTTCTAATGCCAGAAAGAAGTAAAACTAAGTTATTTAAAAAGTATCCCCGTCTATACACTATCCTATGCCTAACTTCTTGTCCTGACACGCATGCTTTTATAATGAAATATGTATCTGATACTGATTTTTAAAAACTTACAGACTTCCTCACAACTTGAAATATTCGAATGGTGAAATGTGGAAGTATCTGGTAGTTCTCCAGGAAGATAAGACAGTGTTTCAGTTCCAAAGGCTTCTTCGAAGAAATGGGCCAGTAATGGTGGCATTTGTTAATTCCACCTTCTATCTCTCTGGTTATCATGACAATAACATTAGAGTTATTTTCCAAAATCATTTGCCAAAAGTCATCTGTGGTACTTGGCAGTGGCCCTTGGGTAGCGATATAGGAATACTCTTTTCCAGAATTGGTTATCCTAATGTAACTCGCATTAATATAGTCCTTGTTTTCTCCAAGAGGAACACGTGTTGAATCATCTATTACAAAACAGAAACATCTGGTAGATAAGGAAAAGCAGGAGACACAATACACTCAGACTTCCTGAAAGCATTTAATGCAGATAAATCCATTGATCTCTTTGATCAATAGAGAAGATGGCATACATTTGAGTCCATAAATTTAAATTCTTCCCTCCCCAAAACTTACTGGCATGACCTAAGAAATATACAATTAGGGAAGTTTTTTATTTTAAATCATTTTCTACTAAACAGAGAAGGATGCCACCAGTATCCAGATACTGAAGGATTTCTGTTATGCAGGCACAGGTGGGATTAAGTCTACAACTGAACACAGCCCAGGAGGAGCCCTTGGAGGGAGCAAGTGGAGAGCATTCCCAGAAATCTGGGGAACCTTCCAGCCCAAAACAGCAGAGCCAGGGGAAAACTCGGCAACATCTGAGAACTGAGGTAGTTGATCAAATATAAACACCAGCATAACAGAATTCTATCAATACCACAAGCATGCAGCCAGCCATCTGAATGTCAATCCTCAGTTTCATTGGTGAAGTGGCAATTGCTAATCAAAGCAGAGGAATTATGGGAAACAGATGCTATGAAGGGGATTGGCTCCAAGCAACATGGGACTCATCTGACATGAAGTATTACAACAAATATGAGAGGAAAAAGCAGTGACACCTGGAGCTCTGGGTCTCCCATGGTTCCTCACAGAGAGAATGAAACAGTCAACAAAGGAGGGGCCTGCCCGCCCAGCCAGGAGCCATCACACCAGCAGTCTGTTCCTATGACCTCGAGTCATGTGGGCTGCTTATTTAACAAATATACTATGACAAGATAATTGGCAAGGGGCTTACACAATTTCCAACAGAATCCTTCTCAAATTCCAACAAACCAAGCATAAACCACCTCTTCTAAATATGAATACATAGGAAAAATAATCACTAAGTATATAAAAATATACAGTACTTCATAAAAGGAGGCCATTCTGAGAAATCACACCAAATGTCCTCCTTTCTATAAGAAAATAAGGACTTAAAAACTCCGATTTGTTTATATGTAAAGAACTTATACAAATCAACACCAACAAGACAAACAACCGGCTCTCTGACATCCCTCAAGAGGTCCCAGATTGCGAGAGGGTGCAAGCCAGGTTGAGGGACCCCACCGGAACACAACTGTCCAGGGAGGGACCACAGGAGGGCTCCAGGGCGTATCTGGCCCATCTTGCTCAGTCCCAACAGTCTGGACCCCAGCATCAAGCTAACCTACTGGTTAGAGCATCTGCCTTCTGGTGGTCAGTGCACATCATAGCAAGCAGTTGAGCACCTTAGCATATCATTAGCATATTACACTTTGATTGGTTGTTCAGTTCTGCTATCAGTCTATTTGCATAGTATCCTTTTATTATATAGGATTTTTACAGAAAATATGTACTACTTTAGGATAAAAAAGCATTATTTTAATTTTCAAAAGGGAGATAAAAATAATAAAAGCTTGATTTTTAGATAAAAACCACAATAACTCAGAGGGTGATGTTAGCATCATGGTGGAATGAGAAGACTCCTTTATTTCTCTTCTTAAAATTACAAGTTAGACAATTATAACTTAACAAAGGACCCCCTGCTCAACACACAAAGATACCTAACCTGAAAGAGCCACCCATCAGAACATCTGAAGGTGGGCAGATTAGAATGAGCAGGAGGGGTGGGCAGGGAAGGAAGGGTAGGTTGCTGCAGATGCAGCCCAGCACCCACCGAGGCTCCAGCCAGGGCAATAGTGGAGGACTGGTTGCAGGACTCACACTAGAGCCTGGAGTGTAAGAGGAACAGAAGCAGTGGTCTCCCAAGAAAAGGCATCACCTTTCCCTCTCACCATTACAGCAGAGCCCTTATAGAGATGGCTGGGAAGCTTAAAACAAGAGCAACTCTGATAGCCATTACCGGAAGAGGCATGGAGCCACACGTGCCTCCATAGCCTTACCCATCCTTACAGAACACAGTAAAGAAAGCTGAGAAGACCTGGACAGGGCATTGTGCCCATGACCACTGCTGGCAGGAGGGTGGACCTGTAGGAGTTCAACCTTACCACCCTAGCAGGGCCAGATAGAGAAAACTGAGATGCCTTAAATAGTTCAATGAGGCTGTAAAATCAGAAACTCACCCAGACCCTGCACCCCCACCTCCACTCTATTCGTCTTAGCAGAAGAGATGCCTTCAAAAATACAGCCTGGCCAGGACTATTAGCGAGAGCTCATAAAATCATTTTCCATCACCTACCACATACTCCCATCAGGGTGGTAGTGCCCCATAACTAAGGTGAACTGGTGACACAAGGAACACCTACCTTCCCACTGGATATACAGCATTTTCCTTAAAAGTGAGGCTCAATAGTGCAGGTAAGAGAAAACATGTTTTAACATTATCTACTGGAAAACAAAACAAAGTACCCTATAGATTAACCTGCTGAATTACTGACAGCAAAAGAATATCTAACGAAGAAAATGGGCCACTACCTCAAATGTCCACGCAGAGAAACAATCCATCAAATAACATGAACAAGCAAGGAGCAAGGTAACATAGAAGCACAGAAATAAAATGAAAAGTCTCCAGAAGCCAAATTCAAAGTCCTAGAAGACTGTGACTAAAATGACAGAGTTTACGATTGCAGTTATGAAGATGCTCGATGAGATAAAAACAGAACTTAGAGAAAAGTTCATTGAGCTCAGGAAGAAAACTAATGAACAAATGCAGTACTTTACTAAAGAAATTGTACGTATAAAAGGAACCAAACAAAAATTCTGGTGCTGAAAAACTCAGTAAATAAGATGAAGAACACATTGAAGAACATTTGAAACAACAAACCAGTTGGAAAAGAGAATTAGTGAACTCAAAGATCAATCGCGGCTCTTCTTTCTAGAATTAGCTGTGCTGGGTCCTCCTACATTTGCAAGTTCAAGTAGGCACTGTTTCCAGTTCCAGTACAGACTTTTCAAGAACCAGTGGGACAGAAACATGAAGGACTTTTGAGAGATGCTCTGTTTTATCACGTACGAAGACAACATGAGAAATACTGTAAATAGTACTAGTACTTTCAAATCTTACACAAGTTTTTTCATTTGTCCTCTCTGGGCGGGATTTCATCCTGTATTGTCTTGATTCATTCCTAAACTAACTGAGTCCTCCCAATATGATTCTAGCATTCTAATTAATAGTAAACTAAGCAGTAACTTAAAAAAAAAAAAAAAGGAACTTGGATATGACCCAGGAAGATAAAGAAAGTGAATCTCCAAAAACACCCAGGGAACAGCTGCGAACCCAGGAACACCGGGTCTCTAGCAGCACGGATGCCGACTTGGAGGAGCTCACCACCTTCTCATGGAAAGGTCAGATTTCGGGTAGGAAAAGATAAGGTCTGTGATCCAGTCAGGAGGGAGAAATGTGCGAACTGGGTCTAGAGGTTGGGGGAAATCTGTGCCCCACAAAACCCACAGCCGTTGGGGCTAACGTGATCCACAAATGTGGAAGGGGATCTGCAGGGCTGCTGGCAGAAGAGAACTCTAGAAATCAACCCATTGCAGGACTGAGCGCAAAAAAAGCACCCTGAAATTTTATCAGTAACCCGGTTGCCTAGTGCCAGGGGGAAAAAGCACATAGTCCCAGTGGGTAAAGTCATGAGTTCGCACACTTACTCTGGCACTTTTTTTTCTCTTTAAATCCTTCCTTTTGATTATTCAGCCCAGTACATAGGATCACCCAATTGGGGACACTCACACAGACTGCAGGAGAAAGTTGTTTCTGTGGAACCTGGGGATTGGAGTGGGGAGTAACAATCAGAGAACCAGCTCTGGGGCAGTCCATTCTCCCAAAGCAGTATTAAGTGCAACAGGGAAAACAAAACCTAAATACTGGCTAGAGAGAACTTACAGCCCCAGAGGTCAATCCAGAAACAGTGCCACCTAGGGATTGAATCACAAATTGACCTTTGTGTAAACACAAATAAAGGAATCTAAGAAACAAAGAAATACTGCCTGCTTGAAAATCAGGACTGTGGCTTACAATACAGTGGAATGTAGGAAACATCAATACTGTCCTGGCTACCTACAGGAAACAGGCGTGACAAACAACAGTAGAGGAAGTGAATGACTTTCACTACTGTTCATTTTTATTTTGTCATCTTTTACTTAAGAAACTAATTTTTTTCCTCACTTGATTTTACATTTTTAATTATTATATTTTTATTTTTAATCAATATTACTATCACTATTTTACTTTTTTTTAAAAAAGTATTTTATTTTCTCTTCATTTTATTTTGGAATTACTGTTCTACATTCTATTTTCATTTATCCTTTAGCATCATTTTATTTTATCTCAACTTTACTTTTATGCCAACACTCACTTTTCCCAATTTGTTGTTCTGTTTCTCTTACCCTATTCCTGCTTTAGATTTTACCTACTCCTTCTTTTTACCCCTGTTAAAAAAATCATCCTAGTTATATATCTAATTTCTGATCCCCTGCTCTAAGTCCATACACACCTCTCCCTTCTCTTTCTTCACAATCCAATTTTTTTCTCTCTTCCCTTTTTTCTTGCTGTTGTTGTTGTGTTCTTGTTTTGTTTTATTGTTATAGGTTTTTGTGTTTTATTTTGTTTTGTTTTGTTTGCTTTCTCTCTGTCCTATTGTTGTTTCCTTGATTGTTGATTAGATTTTGTGTGTGTGTGTTTGTTTGCGAGATTGTTTATCTTTTTTTGTTGTTTTTGTTTCTGTTCATTTTTGCTTCTGTTTTTCCTCTCCTTGCTTGCTATTAGTTGTTGTTTGTAGTTTGCATTCATCTCTGGATGTTTGTTGTTTGCATTTTTGGGATTAGTGGTTGTTCTATTGAAGTATTCACTCTATATAAATAGTTTTCACCCCTTATTTTTTACTCTCTTTATTTTCTCTCTTAATTTTTTCCTTTTCATAATACCATATTTTTTCTTATGCCCTAATTCTATTTTCTCTTATGGTCACTTTTATTTGCAGTTATTAGTATCGTGAATACATTTATGTTCAGTGCTTTGTGTGTTGTGCCTTGTTGTGTTGTATTTTGTGCCTTTAAAGCAATGCAGGAGAGAGAAAACTATGAAACCAAACATCCAGAGAAGAGAGATCATGGGGAGACAAAGAAACAGCCAATATATGAAAGAAAAACAAGTATCACCAGAAAAGGAGATAAACAAAATGGAGGCAAGCAGTATGTCAGAGAAAGAATTCAGAGAAATGGTCATGAGGTCGCTGAAAAGAATGGAAGACAAATTCAATAATATGTGTAAAAACTAAGAGGAAATGAGGGAAAACCAAGAAAAAATAAAAAATAACATTGCTGCTATAAAAAACTAAATAGAAAGCATCAATAGTAGACAAGAAGAAGCACAGGACCGCATCAGTGAGCTAGAAGACAAGGTAGGAAAAAATACCCAAGCAGAACAGCTTCTAGAAAAAAAAAAACTTAAAAAACAGGAGGAGAGTCTAAGAGAACTTTGGGACAACATAAAACGAAACAACATCTACATAACAGGGGTGACAGAAGGAAAGGAAACTGAGCAAGGAATAGAAAACATGTCTGAAGAATTAATGACAGAAAACTTCCCTGATATAGGGAAGAAAAAACTCACACAAATCCAAGAAGCTCACAGAGTTCCAAACAAAATGAACCCCAAAAGGCCGATACCAATGCACATTATAATTAAATTGGCAAACACCAATGACAAAGTAAGAATACTAAAAGCAGCCTGAGACAGAAAGTTACCTACAAAGGATCCCCCATCAGAGTGGCGACTAATTTCTCAACAGAAACACATCAGCCAGAAGGGAATGGAATGAAATATACAAAGGGTCTGAATCCAATAATACTGTACTCAGCAAGGATATCGATCAAAATTAAGGGTGAAATCAGGAGCTTAACAGACAAAAAAAAGACTAAGGGACTTTATTACCACCAAAACAGCAATGCAAGAAATGCTAAAGAGTCTGCTGTAAAAAGAAGAAATAGGAAGCAAAGAAGGAATGCTGGCGTAAAGAATAAAAATGGTGACAAACAAATACCTATCAATAATAACTTTAAATATAAATGAATTAAATGCCTGAATCAAAAAACAAAGGGTAGCTGAGTAGATAAGAAAACATGACCCACATATCTGCTGCCTACAGGAAACCCACCTCAGAGAAAAGGACACAAACAGACTGATGAAAAAAGGTTTTTCAGGTGAATGGAAATGAAAAAAAAAAACAAAAAAAACAAACTGGGGTAGCAATACTTATATCTGAAAAATTAGATTTCAAAATGAAGGACATAAAAAGAGATAAGGAAGGCCACTTCATAATACTAAAGGGAGCAATCCAACAAGAAAAAAATGGCTCTAGTAAACATATACACAGCCAATACAGGAGCACCCAAATACATAAAAAAAAACTTCTGGAGGATATCAAGGGAGAGGTTGAGAGCAATACAGTCATAGTAGGAGACATTAATACCCCACTATCACAATTGGACAAATCTGCCAAACAAAAAGTCATCAAAGAAACATCAATCCTAAATGATTCAGTATATTAGATGAAATTAATTGACATCTTCAGAACATTTCACCCCAAAGCCACAGAATATACATTCTTCTCAAGTGCACATGGGTCATTTTCAAAGATAGCCCATATATTGGGTCACAGGCAAAGTCTATTCAAATTCAAAAAGATAGAAATCATATCAAGCATCTTCTCAGATCATAAGGGCATAAAATTAGAAATCAACTACAATAAAAACCATAAAAAAATCAAACACTAGGAGGCTAAATAGCATGCTATTAAACAATGACTGGGTTACCAGAGACATCAAAGAAGCAATAAAAATCATCATGGTAACAAACGACAATGAAAACACAACAGTCCAAAAATCTATGGGACACAGTGAAAGAAGTCTTGAGAGGGAATTTCATAGCTCTATCTGCCTACCTAAAAAAACAAGAAACAATGGTAATAAATTATCTAACCCTACAACTCAAAGAGCTAGAAAGAGAGCAACAAGAAAAGCCCAGCGTAAGCAAAAGGAAGGAAATAATAAAGATCAGAGTGGAGATAATCCACATAGAGACCAAAAACACAATACAAAAGATCAACAAAACCAAGAGCTGGTTCTTTGAAATAATCAACAAGATTGATGAACCTCTAGCTAGGCTCATCAAGAAGAAAGAGAAAGACCCAAATAAAGTCAGAAATGAAAGAATAGAAATAATAACAGACCCCACAGAAATACAAAGGATTGTTAAAAAATACAATGAGCAACTCTATTCCAACAAACTGGACATTTTGAAGGAAATGGACATATTTCCTTCCAAAACTCAATCAGGAAGAATCTAAAAATATCAATAGGCCAATAACTATGGAAGAAATTGAAGCAATAATCAAAAAGTTTCCAGCAAACAAAAGCCCAGAGCTAGACAGCTTCACAGCAGAGTTTTACCAAACATTCAAGGAAGAACTAAAACCTGTCCTCTTCAGAGTATTCCAAAAAATTCAAGAGGAAGGAACACTTCCAAGCTCATCCTATGAAGCCAGCATTACCCTAATACCAAAACCAGATAAAGACAACACAATATAAGAGAATTACTGGCCAATATCCCTCATGAACATAGATGCCAAAATCCTCAACAAAATCTTAGCAAATCAGATCCAGGGACACAAGGATGGTACAATAGTCACAAATCAATAAACATGATATGTGATACATCACATAAACAAATTGAGAGATAAAAACCCATAATCATATTAATTGATGCAGAAAAGGCATTTGACGAAAGCCAACACCCTTTCTTGATAAAAACTCTCAGCAAGGTGGGAATAGAAGGTTCATACCTCAACATAATAAAAGCCATATATGACAGATCCATAGCCAACATCATACTCAATGGGCAAAAACTAAAACCATTTCCCCTAAGAACAGGAACAAGACAGGGATGCCCACTCTCACCACTCCTGTTCAACATAGTACTGGAAGTATTAGCTATTGTGATTAGCCAAGAAGAAGAAATAAAAGGCATCCAAATTGGAAAAGAAGAAGTAAAACTGTCCTTCGCAGATGACATGATATTGTACATAAAAAACCCTAAAGACTCCATAAAA
This sequence comes from Murina feae, assembly GCA_004026665.1. Lineage (NCBI taxonomy): Eukaryota > Metazoa > Chordata > Mammalia > Chiroptera > Vespertilionidae > Murina > Murina feae. The sequence continues at coordinate 45,978 of PVJC01004589.1, read as the reverse complement.
AAAAAAGTTAGACTTAATAAATGAATTTGGCAATGTAGCAGGATACAAAATTAATGCCAAAAAATCTACAGCATTTCTACACACCAAAAGTGAACTATTGCTAAAAAAGCAATCCCATTTACCATGACACCAAAAAAAATTAAGATACCTAGGAATAAACTTAACTAAAGAGGTAAAAGACCTCTACTCAAAAAACTATAGGACACTGAAAAAAGAGACAGAGGAAGACTTAAACAGATGGAAGAACATACCATGTTCATGGATTGGTAGAATCAACATCATTAAAATGTCCATACTACCCAAAGCAATCTATAAATTCAATGCACTTCCCATTAAAATACCAACGCCATATTTCACAGACATAGAATGAACTTTCCAAAAATTCATCTGGAATAAAAAAAGGTCCTGAATAGCTGCAGCGATCCTGAGAAAGAAGAACAAAGTAGGTGGGATCTCAATACCAGATATCAACCTGTCTTACAAAGCCACAGTTCTCAAAACTGCCTGGTACTGGCACAAAAACAGACATAGAGATCAATGGAATAAAATAGAGAACCCAGAAATAGACCTGAACCAATATGCTCAATTAATATTTGACAAAGGAGGCAAGAACATACAGTGGAGTCTCTTCAATAAATGGTGCTGGGAAAATTGGACAGATACATGCAAATAAATGAAACTAGACCACCAACTTACACCATACACAAAAATAAACGCAAAATGGATAAAGGACTTAAATGTAAGATGGGAAACCATGAAAATATTAGAGGAATCAAAAGGCAACAAAATATCAGACATATGCCGAAGCAATTTTTTCACAGATACAGCTCCTAGGGCATTGGAAACTAAAGAGAAAATATAATAATGGAACTACATCAAAATAAAAAGCTTTTGTACAGCAAAAGAAACCATCAACAAAACAAGAAAGCCCAGTGCATGGGAGAATATATTTGCCAATGTTGTCACCAATAAGGGTTTAATCTCCAACATTTATAGGGAACTCACACAACTTAACAAAAGGAAGATAAACAATCCAATCAAGAAATGGGCAAAGGACCTAAATAGACACTTTTCAAAAGAGAACATTCAGAAAGACAAAAGACATATGAAAACATGCTCAAAGTCACTAATCATCCAAGAGATGCAAATCATAACAACAATGAGGTACCATCTGACACCTGTCAGAATGGCTATCATCAACAAATCAACAAACGACAAGTGTTGGAGAGGATGCGGAGAAAAAGGAACACTTGTGCACTGCTGGTGGGAATGCAGACTGGTGCAACCACTATGGAAGACAGTATGAAGTTTCCTCAAAAACTTAGAAATTGAACTCTCATTTGACCCTGTGATCCCACTTCTGGAATATATCCCAAGAAACCAGAAATACCAATCAGAAAGGATATATGCACCCCTATGTTCATAGCAGCACAATTTACCATAACTAACATTTAAAACAGCCTAAGTGCCCATCAGCAGATGAATGGATTAAAAAACCATGGTACATCTACACAATGGAATATTATGCTGCTGTAAAAAAAGAAGGAATGCTTACCATTTGCAACAGCATGGATGGAACTGGAGAGCATTATGTTAAGTGAAATAAGCCAGTCAATGAAAGAAAAATACCACATGATCTCACTCATTTATGGATAATAAAGACCATTATGAACTGATGAACAAAAATAGATACAGAGGCAGAGCAGCATCGAACAGACTGTCAAACTCCAATGGGAAGGCAGGGAGGATTGGGGGGGTGATGGGGAGGTAAGAGATCAACTGAAGGACTTATATGCATGCATATAAGCACAACCAATGGACACAAGACACTGGGGGATAGGGAAGGCCGGGGGAATGTCAAGAGAGGGAAAAAAAAGAGACATATGTACTACTCTTTGTTAATATTTTAAGCAATAAAATGAAATTTTTTTAAAAAAGAGTATTTTGAACAGTGTTTGCCTCTTCTTTTTGTTACATGACTAAAAACTGACTGAGCATCCTTACACCTTGAGACCTGCACACTGCGTCCCAGGCAGATCACATCCCCACTTCATCCTCTGCACTTAACTGCTGTGGGGCAGCACCAAGAGTGCCTTTAATGTGAAGGTATTTTCCAGCATCACTTCTTCTAGGGCACGCCCATCTTTTCTGTCACAGTTTCCTCATTTATGCCAATGAACTCTTCTAGACCAGTTCCTCTGACTTCATATCTGGGCTGTCTTCAGTGGTGGTCATGTCAGCCTTTTCCTGGTCAGCCATTTCTTCTGTAACTATTTCCATTCTATTAGAATTTTACTGCCAGAATTACCACTTTTCCTTTTTCTGCCCCAGTGTCATCTTTGTTGGTCAATGCCATCTTTTGATTGTCTATATCCAGTAAAATGTTATGTCAATTTATCATTGAAAGATGAGGAGGCAACACAACCACACACTTTGCTGTCTGTGAGTAAGCTGAGTGACCAGCACACAGTGACCAATTACTGACATATTTAAAAGAAGTGACATGAGTCCTGGCCTGATGGCTCAGTTGGTTGGAGCACCATCCCATTCACCAAAAGGTTGTGGGTTTGATTCCCGGTCTGGACACATACCTAAGGTTTCAGATTGGATTCCTAGTCACTGTGTGTATGGGAGACCACCGATCAATGTCTCTCTCTCACACACTGATGTTTCTCTCTCCACCTGCCTCTCTTTCTAAAAATCAATAAAAAAACATTTTATTATAAAAGAAGTGACATGATTGGTCACTGATCTGGACAGGGGAGTTTACACCTTAGGCAATTACTCATAGTTAATATAGTGACACTATTGAAATTTGAATCATGCTTTTGAGGGGTGGTTGTTACCTAATGAAACACAGTAACTGAAATTTGTGCACCATGTAGCGATGCAAAGTGAGGACTGTCTTCACTTGAAGTGTCCCAGGGTGCATGAGTTCCCCATTTAGTGTGCTCAGCATTTGAAAAGAAAGGAAAATGTTACTTCTTTGGCTTTCTTCACATAATTTTTCATGGACCTTTTCTATTACTTCCAAAAATTATGGTGAAGAAATCAAAGAAACTTTATATGATTGTCACTATTAGGTCTGATCAAATAATTGAATCGATATTCCTTGGGAACTGACTTTTAGACCACTTCACAAGGGACATTCCCTTTCTCTTAGACTGCATTCCATTTTACTAAGACCTTATCCTTCCTCTCCAAACCTTCCTAGGATCCAGGCCTGCCCAAAGAATGCTCTGCCAAGCAGAAGCCCACCTAGAGTTCTTCAAAATCTCTGACTCGCCAACTCTAGGTGCTAGCACCATTGTGGGGCTCAGCCCATCTGGTTTTCCAGATGACCTAATACAATCATAACTCTTTACCCCTTTTAACTTTATGCATTCCTCCTTCGGCAACCCTACCAGTCACTTAAATGAGTTATTTTAAATTAAGTTATACTGTGGTAAGAGATAGATAAATCAATGAACTTCAAAATAGAACTTGATCGAATAACACTTGATTTTCTTTTCAGAAAAAGTAAAAACTTGTAAATAATTTTCCTTAGTTTTAATCATTTAACTTCACTATTTCATGTTTTTGCGTCTCTTTAGTTGTCACTCTTTTTGTACCCGGAATAAAAGTTCAGCCAGATCAAATGTTAAATGTACCCCTGTCCCATGATGAGTTTCTGCTGAGCTCCAGAGGCTCATTTAGGCCTGCGTGCACTCAGTGTCCTTGGGGTTAATGGCATGTGTAGGGTAGAAATTATAACACTGAACCTCTAACTTCTCAGAGTAACACCAAATTATTGGCATTATCTCTTAAACTGTCTAATAATGGTTCATCACCCTGATTTCAGAAATAGTCATTAATGCACTCTGCACTCTCCTTATAGAAGACAGAATAAATTATTTTTACTAACTTGGGAAGGTGCTTATTACTTCTATAATCATAAAGTTATTTTAGATCTGAATGAATCAACTAAACATGAAGATATTTATTCAAGGTGGCAGCTGCTGTGTTCTGCTCTGATTTTTATAATAACCACCTCAGGCCTAGTGAGAGAAATAAGAACATAAATAGTTAATTAAATCACAGTTTGGTAAGTGTGTGTGTGGGGGGGAGGGGGGGTAGTCACAAGATGGTGGAGACTTTTGGAAAATACCAAATCTAACTTTGAGGAAAACAAGGAAGGTCTGGCCAGGCTAGCTCTGAAAGACTGCAGGAATTACCTCAGCAAAGAAGGATAGATGGTTCTTACAAGAACCACAGGTGCAGAGGCCTGGAGATAAGAGAAGGAGAATGATGTATTCCAGAAACTAGAAGAAGTTCCATGGGAGAGCTAAGGCTAGAGAGGTAACAAATACGCCACATTAAAGAACTCTGCCATGACAAGAACAAGAGAGGCCAAGTGGTCTTAAAAGAGAGTGCCCTGTTCCGATCTGCATTTCAGGAAAACCATTTCTGGAGTTACTGTGAATAGAGGGAGTAGAGGCTGCAGGGAAGACCAGCTGGGATGCAGCGGGCTTACTGGAAGCCAGCAGCCCTGGGAATCCAGAGATGGGAGAGGATTCAGAGGTATTACCCAGATAGAACCAAAAGAGCATTGTGACTACTTTTGGATATTGCAGGTGACTTGGAATTTTCTGGTCTGACAGCTTGGTGGTTGCATTAAATAAAATATATAATAAAGGAGGATCAAATTGAAAGAAAATATGGTAACTGAATTTAAAAATTAATGACTTTGAAAGGAATGTAAAGCATAGAATGAGCTGGCCTGTGTGTGTTTTTCTGCACTTTGCATGGCCTAAGACAGATAAATCCTGTGAGGAACCAGGTGGGTGGGGAGGGAAATGGCACTACATTCACTCAGCAAAGGGAAGCAATGTGTAGGGCCCTCTGGAGACAAAGGGCAGCCTCCTATTGGCAACTTTATTATCCAGGACTAAGACTATAAATAGTAGCATTTATTTGTGTGTCTGAACAAAATAGCTAGGAAGCCTGGTCAGGGCTTCGTGTACCAAAAGTGACAGATGTCTTAAACTATTAGACTATGTTTTAGCTGTTTCATGGCCTGATACATAACAATAAAGGAATAAGAACAGGTTTAAGGACTTCTGTGAATAACCCTGTGGCTGTGGCTGAAAGAAGTACCTGGATTAAAAGACTTGAACTTTATCATGTTCTTGCATAGCCAAAAAATATGCCCCGGCCACCAACTGCTCATTCCTCATTATGGTCACAGATCAAAACACCTAAAATCCATACAACCCACTTTTTATCTTTTCCCAAATGTAAACAGGAAAATAATCGAAAGCATTTTTAGCTCACATGGAAGAATGTCTCGATATCTGTTTTTGTCTCTGTTGCATGGTTCATTCCCACAGTTGAACTCATACTTATTCTTATGGTCCAAAGCCTTTGGAGGTAAGAAATATAAGTCATGTATTTGCTATAACAAAAAACATCTGCCTTTGTCTACTGTTCATGATCCTTAAAACTCTATGTGACATGACCTGATATTAATGTGTTGTATGAATAATGGAGAAATTAAACCCCCTTTAAGAAGTACTAAATGAAATATCTCAAACTTCAGATGTCAATAAACAAGTGGCTTAATAAAGAAGTGTTAAACTCTTAGAGATTCTTCTTTGCTAGAACTTCAATACCTTTTAATTTTCCTTTAAAAAAAGGAAATATAGAATAATCAGTACTTAGAGTCTACCCCAAATCTATCATTTTAAAGACAAAAATAACAGCAACAAAAATATATAAGCATATAAACAAAAAATATAAATAGTCTCAAATTTATTACTTGCCCCACAAAGAAATTACCGCTGGGACAGTAATTAGAGAATTCTTCCTATTGAAATAATTTATTTATCAAGTATAAATCTAACAAACATTTATTGTACATTTAGAATATATTTTTACTATCCCTAAACTTTAGAGTACAAAGATGAATCTGAATGTGAATATGGCTTCATCCTACATGAGTTACAAAGAAGTTGAAGTGGCAAACATGTGAACATGTACAAAGACACTAGTATGACTGACAGCACTAGACATGACCTGAAGGTATGGGGTTGGTTAGTAAGACATTCAACATGTACAAATACTCCAGTATGAATGAAACCACTGGACTCTACATGAAGGTATTCAATTGGAGGGCAGACATGCGAACAAGTACAGACACCAATTTGACTGACAGCTCTAGACTTTATCTGAAGATACAGGGTAGAGGGGTGCACATGTGAATATGTACATCAACACTGGAATAAATGACAGCACTAGACCATACCTGGAGGTACGTGAAGGAAAGCTCTATAAAGTAATGAATACTTGTTGAACTGAGCCCTCCTAAGTCTTAGAAGTTACATGAAAGTCTGTGTGTATGTGGAAGAAAGAAGAACAGAGGTGAGTGCTATCATTCCTGGTAGGAGGACAAGAATAATGAGGTATACATGTCCTCTCAGGGAAATAGTGGGTAGTACCCAACATGAGCACAGAGCACATGATGTAGCCCAATGGGAAACTGAAACTACCTGGACGGCCTTGTTTCATTATAAAAGAAATCAAGATATAGCTAGTCGTTTTCTATTAGAATATTGGTGGATAAAATCTATACTTTTAAAAGCTTTTCAGAAACTCCTGACAAGCTTTTAAAAGTAACTTGGCACCACCGGTCCTTAAATAGGTGTTGGCAACTCCTGCCATGGGAAATGAGGCACACTGAAGGTGTTAAGCAGTAAGATAATATAATCAGATTATCTTTTTAATCTTTTTGCAAACCAATTTTAAAATTAACCTAGAAAAAAATCTGTAGGAAGAACCAGAGCAATGTTGTAAAATAAGAGCAATGAGGAAAGACTAGTCTTAACAGATGGTAAAAATACTATTTAGCCATGCTAATTAAAGAAGTGGATATAGACAAAATGGTGTGGGGATTGTAGGGGTTTAGGGCGGAGCTGGAAGAGGGCATAGAGAAGATACAGAGTGATGGAAAAAATAAAAATAAATAAAAGAGTTTGATACCAATATATGAATGGACAAATCACTGGGAAAGTCCAAGAATAAATTAAAGTGCATGTGGGGCTTCAGTAAACATTAAAGGTGGCATTTTATATCACTGAAGAGAAGTTCCCACACAATCCTGAGAAACCTGAATAGCTATATACTACAAGATACCTTCTAATAAATTAAATTCTAGCTGGATCAAAGATTTACATTTGAAAAATCATCAAATTATTAGAAAAAAATCATGAAAGGGGAATTCTTAAAAGAACAGAAATCCCTGAAGTTCAAAAAAAAAAGCTCGCTATATTTGACCATTAAAAATACCTGTCTTTTCTTAGTCAATGTGTGTGCGCACACATGTATGTAACATAACAACAAAGTGGAAATTTTACCATCTATCACACATACAAAAGGGATCATTTCTTCATTATTGGAAAGTTTATTAATGGATAAGTAAAGGAATAAACAGAACATTGGACAAAGAATAGGAACTAGCAGTTCACTAAAAATAAATATGAAAGGCTTAAAAACTTACCTAGAGCTATTCCTGTGATCTCAAATAAATGTCAATTAGATCATCAGTAAGAAATCATTTGTCATTTAAGAAATGAGCAATGATCCAAAAATCTAGTAGCATTAAATACTGGTTGCCTTGCTAGGCGTTTGTTCTAAGGAACACACACACACACATGTACAGGCATGTGAAGAGGTAGATGCTGTTCACAACAGCCAACATGAGACTGATCTAGATATCCACCCCAGGTGACTTTCCAAAGAAAAGGTCTTTATTCAGGTAAAAGACCTGAGGTATTTTAACCACTATGAAACACAAAAGAATGAGCTGGAGCTATATGTGCTGACATTATATTTGGAAATCATATCTTCTATGGAAAATTATTTTTAAAGGAAAAGAAGGGTAAACCCTAAGTAAAGTATAAGCTAATAATTTTTCTGGAAGTCTGTACGAGAAGTTTAACTAGTGGAAAGGGGGCTTAACAAGTGAGGGGAGAACAAGAGGGAGACATTATCCATTTCATAACCTTTTATGCTGTTTGACTTTTTATGCTGTACCCCTGTGACTTCAAAAATACATTTAATATTTAAAGACAAAAACAATGTGCTCAATCTTTTTTTAAAAAGAAAAGAAAAGAAAACCCCTGGTAGTGATGTGGAAAATAAATAACATATAGACTTTTGTTAAGACAGAAATATTTACCATATACTCCTGAAAGATTTCTTGTTCTTCTACCCTTTTCTGAAGTACTTGAAAATAAGTCTTGATGTTTGATTGCTCGTGAAAACCGAATCTTAATGGCCGAATCTGAGCCAATTGAGATAAATCCTTCTCAGAAATAATCTGCATACCTAAGGAAGAGAGAAATTCATACTTGTAACTTACTTGTATGTATGTGAAAGGAGATTTTATTGTTCTTGTTGTTGTTTTCTCTTAAGTAAATACACTGCCACTTAAGGATTAATGGAAGTTTATATTTTCAGAGGTAAAGAGTCTATTTGAAAGAAAGTAACCTTGTTTTGGGAAAATCATGACTGTATATATTGAAATTATACCAAACCCACTGCTCTTGGAGAAAACTGTAAGTACAATAAATATAACAGATGCAGCAGACCTAGAAGTGTTCTGATTTATAATGTGAATTGGGTATCTGTACCGACAGTTATTCCAGGCAAGCATGTACAAGACCTGGGTGGGAGAAACAGACCTATCTCTTCCTTGTGGCCAAGTGTTTGGAAGTCCCTGGAGTCTGAGATGAGAGAATGTGGAGTCCAACACACTTCTTATTAAAAAGGATCAAGTGCACAGACATGTGTATACACACATGCATGTACACACATGCAAGAATAATTTATAATACTAGAGGCCCGGTGCATGAAATTCATGCACAGGGAAGGGGGAGGAGCCCTCAGCTCAGCCTGCCCCCTCTAACAGTCCAGGACCCCTTAGTGGATGTCCTACTGATGGCTACAGTCTGGCAGCAGAGGCTCAGAGCAGGTGCACTGTGTGTGGGGGGGAGAAGGGTGTGTCCCCACTGGGGGCATGCCCTCAGCTGCATCGAGTCTCAGAGTAGTCATGGTGTGTGTGTGTGTGTGTGTGTGTGTGTGTGTGCGTGCGTGTCCCTGACTGGGTTCTGCCACGAGCTGCATAGGAGGCTCAGAGCAGGCACCCCGTGTGTGTGTGTGTGTGTGTGTGTGTGTGTGTGTGTGTGTGTGAGTTCCCGCTGGGGGCCTGCCCCCAGCCGCATCGAAGGCTTGGAGCAGGCACCCCTCTGTGTTGATCTCTCAGGCTCCTGGCCTCACCTGCATGTTGTTCTCTCCCTGATGTTGAGTTGTGGCCAGGGCTGGATGCTGACTGGACCAGCACAAAAGGGGACACAACATCAAGTCCCCCTGCATCAGAAGACCTAGAGTTAACTCCCCGCCCATTTGCATGTGCCCCCTGGACACAGCATCCAGCCTAATAGAGGGGTTGACAGGCCCAGACACTTTCAGAGGCTGGGGAGCAGTGAGGCTGGATCTGCTACGGAAGTGGGCGGATTCCACCTCTTCCCTTGGTCCCTGCAACCCCTGGCCGGGCTAACAGGCCCAAAAGCTCCAGCAGCAGCGGCAGAGATACCAGGATGGAATCACACCTCCGGGGGCAGATCCAGCCTGGCAGCACAGCTGCTGGCACTCCCCACCTGACCCCCGCTGGACAGGCCTGAACACTCCAGTGGTGGGACTGAGGGGACTGGGTGCCGCCATCTTGTGGCTATGGGCATGGCCATCTTGTGATGGAGTGATGCCTAATTTGCATATTATATTTTTATTAGATAGGAAAATCAATAAAACTAAAAAATAGATAATATTGTAAGTACATGTAATTGACAGGTATTAAATAGGTATACACTTACAACAGAAGCGAATCCTTTCTATTTAATAGTACATGTGGAATCTCTTTTTAAATGATAATCTTTTAGGTCATGTTGACAATCTAGATTCCACATATCTGAAATTATACAGATCATGTCCATTGATCAAAATATAATAAATCTAGAAGTATTAAAAGAATATTTTTTAAATTTCAGAATTGTGAAGTAAAATGCTCGAGTGAAACCATTCTCAAAATCTCTATGCAAAGCCAAATATTATGAACTAAAATAAAGTTAATGCCAGCAAAAAATATACAAGAAGAATTAAGCAGAACAATGGGCATAAATATAAAAGGTGGAAGTTTCTAAAAGTCTGCACAGCCTTGGGATCTCACCTTGTCTTGGAACACTGCTACACTTAAAAGCTTTCTGGAGTGGTGGGAGTGAGGGACTATTGGTTGGGAGAGACATTCACAGAAATCCTAACATTTTTCACAAATACTCCAGTCTTACTGTGAGAGGTCTAGGAAGCCCAGAAAGGGAGATGGAATGTCCACAAGAGCAGAAGCCATTAGATCACCCTTGAGTATCTAAGAAAAATACTTAGAGCCTTGCTGGGGAGAAGCTGTGTAAAGGCAGAGGAGAAAGAACAGAAAATATGGAATAACTACAATGGACACAGTTATTGACTCCCAACACTGATTCCACCCTGGTAATTCATTAAAGCCATTTTTGATCATTCCACAATAATTCCTTTGCCAGTGAATAATCAGTAATAGGTAGGTGATCTGCTCCAATAAGAAGCAAGGATAAGTTTATTCAGGGCTTACAGCGAGAGAATCAAGCCTCTATCCCACCACCATTCCCTGTCCAGGCACAGACACATAAACATAAGGCCCTACTGTGACCATAAAATGAATGAGCTAAGTATAGCAAATATAAAAAAACTAGGGGCCCAGTGCACCCCCTCCAGACTAGGACCTCTTGAAGGATGTTCTGCTGCTGGTTTACAGAGATCTGGCCGAAACTGGCAGTAGGACATCTCTCTCGTAATCCAGGACTGCTGGCTCTTAAGCACTCACCTGCCTTCCTGCCTGCCAGATTGCCCCTAACCACTCTGCCTGCTGGCCTGCTTACCCCCAACTGCCCACCAATGCCAGCCTGCTTGCCCCCAAATGCCCCCCCACCAGCCTAACCACCCCCAACTTCCCCTGCTTGCCCCCACTTTCCTCCCCACTGGCCTGCTTGACCCCAACTGGCCTCCCTGCTGGTCTACTTACCCCCAACAGCCCTTCCCCCCAACAGCCTGATCATCCATAACTGTCCTACCCTCTTGGCCTCTAACCACCTCTACCTCAGCCCCACCACCATGGCTTTGTACAGAAGAATGAATGGTAGGTCTCCTGGAAGGTCTCCCAGTCTAATTAGCATATTACCCTTTTATTAGTATAGACAGATGCCCGGTGCATGGGTGGGGGCTGACTGATTTGCCCTGAAGGGTTGTCCCAGATCAGGGTGTGGGTTCCCTTGGGGTGTGGGACAGCCTGGGTGAGGGGCCTGTGAGAGGGTTTGCAGGCTGGCCACACCCCCATGGGGTGAGGGTCCCTGCTAGAGGGGCGTGGCCAGCCTGGGTAAGAGACTGATGGCTGTTTGCAGGCTGGCCAAACCCCCTTCAGGGTGGGAGTTCGCATTGGGGTGCCTGGCCAGACTGGGTGAGGGGCTGAGGGCCATGGGCAGGCTGGCCACATCCCCTTCAGGATGGGGGATTCCCGCTGGAGTGCCTGGCCAGCCTGGGTGAAGGGCTGAAGGCTGTTTTCAGACTGGCCACATCCTATTCAGGATGGGGGGTCCCAGTGGGGTGCCTGGTCAGCCTTGGTGAGGGGCTGTGGGCTGTTTTCAGGCTGGCCAAGCCCCCCAGTGGGACCCTCACTCCATGAGGGTGTGGTCAGCCTGGGTGATGGGCTGATGGCTGTTTTTAGGCTGACCACACCCCCTTCAGGATGCGGGGTCCTTCTGGGATGCCTGGCCAGTCTTGGTTAGGGGCTGCAGGCTGTTTGCAGACTTGCCAAACCCCCCAGTAGGGACCTTCACCCCATGAAGGTGTGACCAGCCTGGGTGAGGGGCTGAGGTCTGTTTGCAGGATGGCCACAACCCCTTCAGGGTGGGGGTCCCCCCTGGGATGCATAGCCAGCCTGAGTGAGGGGCTGAGGGCTGTTTTCAGGTTGGCCACAATCCCTTCAGGGTGGGGTCCCCACTGGGGTGTCTGGCCAGCCTGGGTGAGTGGCTGATGGCTGTTTGCTGGCTGGCCACACTCACAGCAACCCAGGCTTCCAGCGCTTCTTGAGCGGAGGCCATAGTGGCTGGAAGCAGGTATCTGGGATTTATTTATCTTCTATAATTGAAACTTTGTAGCCTAGAGCAAAGCCCACAGCTGGCCAGGGCAGGTGGGAAGCTTGGCTTCCTCCATCACCCAGGGCAACCCAAGCCTCCTGTTCACTCCAGCTCCATGGCTGCCACCATCTTAGTTGGGTTTATTTGCATACTCACTCACTCCTGATTGCCTGATGGACATGGCTTGTGGGCGTAGTGGAGGTACAGTCAATTTGCATGTTTCTCTTTTATGGGATAAAATACACACTAAGAACCTATGTTCTTGATGTGATCACTGAGCAACTCACATAATGAACCTGGAATACTTCCTATCTTTAACCTCCATTATAGGAGAAAACATATTTATTTATTGTTAATGTCATTTTCAATTTGGTTTCTTTTTATTGTAGCTGGTCCAAAAATTCCAACAAGGTGTATAAGTCATATTTCAGCTATAGATAATGGCAATCATTACAGAAAGATATGTTATCTAGTAGTTGGTGCTGATAACCTCATTGGAAGGATTCAAAGAGCAGGTGCTTCCCCCATTATGATTCAAAAATAACACAGCAGAATGGTCTGCCAAGAAAAGGGCCAACTTTGCCAGAATGAGGAATCTGAGGAATCTGGACATCAAAGCTCTAACCACTGGCTCCTACCTAAGCAAACGGGAGGAATTACAAAGTCACACCACTGGGAATGCCCTGCCTGCTATGCTGTACACCAGCAGCATGGGTGCTGCTCCACACTTTTCAGTCTCAGCTAAGTGCATATGATTGGTCAAAGCCTCGCTACCAGGATGTCTATGAAATGTCATTTTTAATTTTTCTGCCTGAACCATACAGTCAGTACACTAGGAGGAAGGTGTAGGTGATGTTGTGTAGATTGAGCTACAATATATGCCACACAACAATCCAACCACATCTTTTCTCTACCCCTTTACACACTTGTCACTGTCCTCAAGCAAAATCCAGCTCTCACTGTATAGTTTATAAAGATTTTAATTTTAAGTTTTATGGAATGAGAGTCTAGAAGAATTCATTCATGCTCAATTAGAAAAATCAAATAAATGTAGAGCTATACATGTTAGTGAACAAGATGAAAATAAAATATAAGATGTGAGGAAAAAATGAGTAATGCAATATGGTAGGCAAAACTTTTCAATCCACGCTGAATGGAACATAAATTAAATGGTAGCTCCACCATCTTAGGAATAATAAGAATGTTAATTATCCTAAATAATAAAAGCCTAGGTGGCATCACACCCTCGCATAACACCCTTGAGCAACATCACCACAAGATGGCCCCCTCCTATCGTCACAAGATGGCCGGCAGGAGAGAGCAGTTTTGGGCAATCAGGCTGGCAGGGGAGAGCAGTTACAGGTGAACAGGCCAGTGGGGCAGGGCAGTTGGGGGCAATCAAGTTGGAAGGGGAGGACAGTTGGGGGCAACCAGACCTGCAGGTGAGGGCAGTTGGGGGAGATCAGGCCAGCAGGGGAGGGCAGTTAGGGGTGACTGGGTCAGCAGGGGAGTGCAGCTGTGGGTGATCAGGCCTGCAGGGGAGGGCAATTTGGGGCAATCTGGCTGGAAGGGGAGCAGTTTGGCGTCAATCAGGCCAGCAGGGGAGCAGTTAGGGGGCAATCAGACAGGCATGTAGGTGAGCAGTTAGGAGCCAGCAGTCTCGAATTGTGAGAGAGATGTCCGAGTGCCGGGATGTCCTGCAGGGATCAGGCCTAACCCAGCAATCAGACATCCCCTGAGGGGTCCCAGATTGGAGAGAGTGTAGGCTGGCTGAGGGACACCTCCACCTCTGTGCACAAATTTCGTGCACCAGGCCTCTAGTTTTAAATAATAGTACAAAATGAGATGAAACAAGAAAATAAGGTAAAAAATAAATTAGATGTCCAAAGTACATGATCATAGAACTAAGAATTAATCAAACACTACAATAAATACAATATACAGTTAAAATTAACTTTTTATAGGACAAAGACAGGTGTACATAAATTAATTAAAATAAGAAAAGAGGAAAAACAAAAGATAATGCATATAGCTCAGGAGGAAACCCGGAGACAAGGCAAAGAACTCAATCCTCTCTCCGGTGCAAGCTTGTACAATGGAGCAGTAACTTCTGCAGGAAAGGCATAATGCTCTACCTAGGTACTTTCCCCCTATATTCCCTAGGGATCAAAAGCATAAGACAATGGGAAAAGGACAGCAAACCCCTATTACCCTCAAAGCACAGGTTGATCCCCTACATCGGGGTTAGAGAAGATAGGAAAGCATCTTGGATTCAGACAGTAACACCTTCCCCAAACATGAAGGGCAGAATGACTGAGAAGGCACCATGCCAGGCATGCCCTGAATAAGGCTGTAAACAGAGAATGCCAATCCCATCTCCAATCAAATGTGCAAGAAACAGAATTTTACAACAAGAGCATTCTACTGCTAGGGAGTGGACCAGATTCTAGACAGGAACCTTCTCTTAGGTGCAGGTACAATGGGGAGTCCTAAAGTAAAGGGTAGAACAGGCATTAAGGTAAACCCTCTGGCATGCCATTTTCCATTCTAAGCACAAGGTAATGGCACCAGAATGTAAAACCAGTGGTGTCACTGAGCCCACCAGAATGTGAATGTTGTAGTGCTTTTATCCATAGTTGCCAAAACCTGAAATCAACCCAAATGGCCTTCAACTGGTGAGTGGCTAATAAAACTGGTGTAGTCATGGAGTGGAATGGTATTCAGCAGAGAAAAAAAGTAAATGCTGATAAACGCAAAGGCATGGATGAATATCAACAATACTATGCAAAGTGAAAGGAAGTAGACTCAAAAGGCAACATATATGTGTGCTTCTTTTATATGACTCTGCAGGAAACAAAAGGAAACAGAATGAAAGCATTGCTGGCTGCTGAGAGCACGGAGACCTGCAGGGCAAGAATAACCTCTGCCTGTGTGGTCCAATCTCGGAGAACTGTGTGCCAAAAGGGTGAATTTCACTCTGTGCAAACTAATTTTCAATATTTTAAAACTATTTTCTTATAAACTATTTTTGTGAGACTTGTCTAAACTAATAAAAGCGTAGTATTAAAATTAACCGTTTCTTTGGGACGGTTAAGCCACGCCCACCAGCCAATCAGAGCGACTGTATACAAATTAGCCCAGCCAAGATGGCGGAGGCTGCAGCCCGGGACAAGCTGGCTGCAGGCCTGAGATGGATTCCAGGCAGCGGGCAGCCACGGGGGCGGGGGAGCAAGCCGGCCTGAGGCTGCGGCCTAGAAGGCCACCAATTGCAGGGCAGGCACTCGGAGGTTTTAAGCCTCCGTGGTTTGTTCCTGGAGGTAGGCACCGGAGGGGCGGGGCGGCGGGCAGGAGGAGCGAGCCGCCCGCCACCCCGCACCTCCGCTGGGGCCCAGAAAGCCCCCGAGCGCGAGCGCCACGTGGGCACACGGAGGCTTGCCTCTGTATGTCCGCACCGTGATTGGTTCATTCCTGCAGGCGGGCACCAGAGGGGTGGGGCGGGGGGCGGGACGAGCAGGCCGGGCCCCAAACCTCCATCCTGGGAAGGCATTGGGCACCCTGGGCCTGCTGATGCCTTCCCAGGCGGAAGCCCGGGTGGCCATGGGCACACAGGGGAAGGTCTGAAGCCTCCCCCTGTGTGACCTGGCCACCCTATCGCTTCCCAGGTGGAAGGCTCGAGGGTCAATGGGAGCTGTGGCCAGCCTGCAAACAGACATCACCCCCTCACCCAGGCTGGCCAGGCACACCAGCAGGTGGACATCCTCAGAGGGGCCCCAGACTGCAAGAGGGCACAAGGCTGTGCTTAGGGACCACACCCCGCCCCCCCCCCCCAGTGCACAAATTTTTGTGCACCGGACCCCTAGTGTTTTAATAATTGCAGTGTGATATTGCCTTAATTAGATTTGACATTTTTAAATTAAAGTCATTAGAGAAGGTAATCTGGCACTTGATGGAAGGTTGAAATGAGTGATCTCTAAACTCCTCTCAAATTCCAAAGTAAGCATGTAACCCTCTAACTTCACACACAAAAGTTTTATATATGTATAATGATTCATGGTTTTATGTAGGTTTATGTTATATATACTTAAATATATATACTTAATTTATATATTTTATACTTGGAATATTCTTCAGTATTATTGTTTTATTACACATATTTTCTTTATTCTCCACAATATGTGATTATGTGTAAATCCAAAGTTATCATTTTATTTACAAAGTGCATACTATGCAACGAATTAACATTAGATGGATGAGTAAGGTCATATTCAAGTCTGTACAAATCTATAATTCCTAGTTTAAGAAAATATAAAAGAGCACATTTTAATGTCATGTTTTATATATTAAAATATTTAAAGAAAGGATAGAAATCCGCCCTTATGAATGTGGAATGTGCAGCAAAAAAATCCCCCAAAATATGTTTTCCCATTTTAAAAAGTCTGCCTAGCTCTCTCCTGCATTTGTGCACGGCTCTGAAACCAGCCTGCTCAGGAAACTGCTACAGAACACAGAATGGGGCGCAGTCATACCATGAACAGAATCGGGGACAGCGTGCGACGGCCCTGCAAGCTCATCATCCCTGATCCACTTGTCTCTGAGGTAGGCGTCACTGGCTGTCCACATACTGTGTTCACTCTCACTAGAAAATAAATGCACATATCTGTTCATGGTATCAAAGAACTTACGCATTTAATAATCTCTGATGATCTACAGTAATTATTAATTGACATTCACCAGCATTTCTGTTCCACCACCTACTTCCATTGTCAGCACCTGGAGCTGGCCCACTTCCAAAGAGATAATTCCAAAATCCCAGTGTCTGATCACAAATCCCACGTCCTCCAACTTTTACCTGGCTTGCAAACCAGCTGCCTCAGATCTATCCACCTTCCACCTTCTTTCCTTCTTTACCTAGGCTGTGGGAGAACAGCACTAGGGTCATTCGGCTTTCTCATATCAACAGAGAATCCTTTGGAAAATACTGGTATATCACTGGTTTTCTTTACCATTCCTCCACTGGAGCTAATCCTGAACTACCACCCACATTTAGTTCTGATCTTAACCCTCTGCTGTAGTAAAAATGCAGCCACTTCTAGAAAAATGCAGGCCAGAAAACCAGAATTCTTTCAACTTACTTTTTTTAAAATATATATATTATATAAACTATTACAAAGATTAGTACATATATCTCTTTTTTTCCCCTGCCCTTCCCTCCACCTCCCTTTCCCCCCCCCCCGCCCCCAATGTTTTCTGTCCATTGGTTATGCTTAAATGCATACATAAAAGTCTTTTGGTTGATCTGTTACCCACCCCTCCCCCAACCTTCCCTGTCTTGTTGCTGTAATTTGACAGTCTTTTTGATGCTGCTCTGCCTCTGTATCTATTTTTGTTCACCAGTTTATAATGGTTATTATTATCCATAGATGAGTGAGGACATGTGGTATTTTTCTTTCATTGACTGGCTTATTTCACTTAGCATTATGTTCTCCAGTTCCATCCATGCTGCTGCAAATGCTAAGAACTCCTTCCTTTTTACAGCAGCATAGTATTCCATT
>PVJC01004589.1:0-28069 GCA_004026665.1 Murina feae | reverse complement strand
TCATTCATCTGCTGATGTACACTTAGGCTGTTTCCAAATCTTAGCTATGGTAAATTGGGAAACCTCTGTGTGCCTCAACTTACTTTTGAAATGTGCACTTAGATGCATAAACATTCTTCATTACTCCTTCCTTTCTTCCTGTTCAAAAGTCATCCTTACATTCTCAACTACAATGCCTTCTGTCTCATGAGAAGTTTTTCTAAAATTTCATATCTATATATCTATACTATATCTATATCTAATCTAATAAAAGCATAATATTGAAATTGACCATTTCTTCGGGACACCTAAGCCATGCCCACCAGCCAATCAGAGTGACTGTATGCAAATTAACCCAGCCAAGATGGAGGCCGGCAGTCACGGAGCTGAGTAAACAGGCAGCTTCCATTGCAGCAGGAATAAAACTGTTTGCCGACTGCCTGGGCTTCTCTTGGCTCGAGGAAACAACAGAAAGCTTCATTACCTGCCTAGGCCTCAGCTTAAAGGAACAGTGTATCAATTATAGAAGATAAATAAACCCCAGAAACCTGCTTCCAGCCAGCCTTTCTGGGACGTTGTGTCAATGGGAACTGTGGGCAGCCTGAAAGCTGAAAACAGCCCTCAGCCCATCACCCACACTGGCCACAACCCAATGGGGTGAGGGACCCCACTGGAGGGCTTGGCCAGCCTGCAAACAGCCATCAGCCCCTCACCCAGCCTGGCCAGGTATCCCAGTAGGGACCCAAAACCTGAAGGGGCTGTGGGCAGCCTGAAAATGGTCTTTAGCCCATCACCCACACTGGCCATACCCCAATAGGGTGAAGCACCCCACTGGGGGGCTTGGCCAGCCTGCAAACAGCCATCAGCCAGTCACCCAGGCTGGCCAGGTACCCCAGTAGGGACCCAAAACCTGAAGGGACTGTGGGAAGCCTAAAAGTCTGAAAATGGCCCTCAGGCCTGCATCCAGGCTGGCCACACCCCAATGGGGTGAGGGACCCCACTGGGGGGCTTGGCCAGCCTGCAAACAGCCATCAGCCCCTCACATAGGCTGACCAGGCATGGCAGCAGGTGGACATTCCCAGAGGGATCCCAGACTGCAAGAGGGCACAGGTCGGGCTGAGGGATCTCCCAAGTGCACAAATTTTTGTGCACCAGGCCCCTAGTCTATATGTATAGACAGATAAAGATATAGATATAGATATATTTATAGATATAGATATAGATAGAGATAGAGATATATATGTCTTATATATATAAAATCTCTCCCTACCTACAAATTCTTTATTATTATAAGGACTAGGGGCCCGGTGCACAAAAATTTGTGCACTGGGGCAGTAGGAGGGGGGTGTTTCCTCTGCCCGGCCTGTGCCCTCTCACAGTTTGGGACCCCTCTGGGGATGTCCACCTGCTGGTGTGCCTGGCCAGCCTGGGTGAGGGGCCAATGTCTGTTTGCAGGCTGGTCAAGCTCCCCAGTGGAAACCCTCACCCCAGGGGGTGTGACAAGCCTGGGTGAGGGGCTAAGGGCAGTTTTCAGGCTGGCCATAGCTCCCACTGACCCTCCGGGCCATCCGCCTGGGAATTCCATCAGGTGGCGCTGGCCACCCCATCGGCCTCCCAGGAGGGGGCCTCGGGTCCTGTGGCTGGTCCTGCCCACTCCCCCCACCCCCCGGAGGCTTCTCTGCCTTGGAGGCCCATCGGGTGGCACTGGCCACCCCATCGGCCTCCCAGGAGGGGGCCTCGAGGTCCCGCTGGCTGGTCCCCGCCCCCCCAGAAGGCTCCTCTGTCTGGGAGGCCAATCGGGTGGCGCTGGCCACCCCATCGGCCTCCCAGGAGGGGGCCTCAGGGTCCCGCCGGCTGGTCCCCGCCCCCCGAAGGCTTCTCCACCTGGGAAGGCATGGGCCAGCCCAGGGTGCCAGATGCCTTCCCAGGACAAGAGGCTCCCAAGATGGCGGAGGCAGCAGCTCCAGAGAAGCCGCACACCGGCGCTGTGGCCTCCACCATCTTGGCTAGGCTAATTTGCATACAGTCACTCTGATTGGCTGGTGGGCATGGCTTAGGCCATCCCGAAGAAACAGTTAATTTTAATATTACACTTTTATTAGTTAAGATACTTGATTCGCCCTCATTGTAAAGATACAAAACCCTTCAAAGGTTCTATCTCAATCTAACTACTGTTCTATTTCTAATAGACTTTGCAAATACAAATGTACACTCATTTCCATTTGCTTCCCAACTTCTCACTGTAACTCAGTTTCTTCTCTTGTGCTAACTGCTTGGCTCTTGCTGTACTTACACTTACAACCCACTTAACAGAAACCTCCCATTACTTGACTTCTGAGTCTAATCTTTAATGTCTAGAAAAAAATTCCCACTAAAATTTAATTATACCTGTCTACCAACTTCAGAATAAACAAAGGCTCCTTCCTGGACACATAACTTTAGCATGTTGGCAATGTGGTCCCTGTCTCCTTTTTTCTTTTTCTTTTTAATTTATTTATTTATCTTTTTATTCTTTATCATTGAAGGTATTACTTATGTCCCTGTTTTCCCCCTTGACCTTTCCCAGCCTGCCCACACACCCTATTGTCTATGTCCACTGTTTATGCATATGTGCATAAAAGTTCATTAGTTGATATCTTCCCAACCACCCATCCTCCCATCTGAGGCATTCCCTCTGAGGTTTGACAGTCTGTCAATGCTTCTATTTCTCTGGATCTATTTTTGTTCATCAGTTTACATTTTTCATATATCCCACACTAAAGACCTGGTGCACAAATTAATGCACAAGTGGTGTCCCTTGGCCTGGCCTGCAGGATCAAGTCAAAACTGGCTCTCTAACATCCTGCAGGGGTCCTGGATTGCGAGAGAGTGCAGACCAGGCTGAGGGACCCCACCATTGCACAACTGGAATTGCAGAGGGATGTGGGAGGTTGGCCAGCCGGGGAGAGACCATGGGAGGGCTCCAGGGCATATCTGGCCCATCTCGCTCAGTCCCAATTGGCTGGAGCCCAACAGCAAGTTAACCTACTGGTTGAAGCATCTGCCCCCTGGTGGTCACTGCACAGCACAGCAACTTGTCAAATGGTCAACTGTCTGCCCCTGGTTGTCAGTGCACATCATAGCGAGTGGTTGAGCAGCCTTAGCATATTACGCTTTGACTGGTTGAATGGAGGACCAGATGACCGGACACTTAGCATATTAGGCATTTATTATAGGATAGGAATGAGATCATGTGGTATTTATCTTTCTCCAACTGGCTTGTTTCACGTAACATAATGCTATCCAGTTTCATCCATGCTATTTTAAATGGTAAAAGTTCCTTTTTTTTGTAGCATAGTATTCCATTGTAGATGCACCACTGTTTTTTAATACATTTATCTGCTGATGGGCACTTAGGCTGTCTCCAAATCTTAGCTATTGTAAATTGTGCTGCTATGAACATAGGGTTGCATATATTCTTTCTGATTTGTGTTTCTGATTTCCTGGGATATATTTCTAGAAGTGGGGTCACTGGGTCAAATGGGAGTTCCATTTTTAAATTTTTAAGGAAAGTCCATACTGTTTTCCATAGTGGCTACACCAGTCTGCATTCTCACCAGCAGTGCACAAGGGTTCCTTTTTCTCCACTTATTTGCCAACATTTGTCATTTGTTGATTTGCTGATGATAGCCATTCTAACAGGTATGAGGTGGCACCTCATTGTTTTGATTTGCAGCTCTTGGATGATTAGTGACTTTCAACATGTTTTCATATGTCTCTTAGCTTTCTGTATGTCCGCTTTCAAAAAGTGTCTATTTAGGTCCTTTGCCCATTTTTTATTGGGTTATTTATCTTCCTTTTGTTAAATTGTATGAGTTCCCTATAAATTTTGGAGATTAACTCCTTATCAGATGATCACTGGCAAATATGTTCTCCCATGCAGTTGGCTTTCTTGTTGTTTTGTTGATGATTTCTATTGCTGTACAGAAGCTTTTTATTTTGATGCCCCATTTGTTCACTTTCTCCCTAATTTCCATTGTTCTAGGAGATGTATTGGTAAACATATTGCTACCAGAGATGTCTTACATTTTGCTGCCTATGGATTCTTATAAGCTTTCTATGGTTACATGTCTTATACTTAAATCTTTCATCCATTTTGAGTTTATTTTTGTGTGTGGTGTAAGTTGGTGGTCCAGTTTAATTTTTTTTCATGCATCTGCTAATTGCCCAATATCTTTTATTGAGGAGACTGTCTTTCCTCTATTGTATGCTCTTGTCTCCTTTGTCAAAAATGAATTGAGCATAATGACTTGGGTCAATTTCTGGATTCCCTGTTCTATTCCATTGGTCCATATGCTTGTTCTTGTGATAGTACCAAGCTGTTTTGAGTACAGTGACTATGTAGTATAACTTGATATCTGGTATGGCAATCCTCCAACTTTATTATTTTTTTCTCGAAATTACTACAGCTGTTTGGGGTCTTTTTTATTCCATATAAGTTTTTGGAGAGTTTTTTTTCTAGGTCTGTGAAATATGCCATTGATATTTTAATAAAAATTGCATTGAATCTGTAGATTGCCTTGGGTAGTATGGATATTTTAATGATGTTGATTTTACCAGTCCATGAACATGGTATATTCTTCCACTTTTTTATATCTTCCTCTACTTCTTTTTTCAACATCCTGTAGTTTTGGGAGTACAGGTCTTTTACCTCCTTGGTTAAGTTTATTCCTTAATTTTTTGTTGTAGTGGAAAATGGGATTGCTTTCTTAATTTTTCTTTCTGTGAGTTCATTGTTGGTGTATAAAAATGCCATATATTTCTGGGTGTTAAATTTGTATCCTGCTATGTTGTCAAATTTGCTTATTGAATCTAGTAATTTTTATGGAGTCTTTTATTTTCAAATATTGTATTATCCTTGCATCTCTGGAATAAATCCCACTTGGTCATGGTGTATGATGTTTTTAATATATTGCTAGGTTTGCTAATATTTTGTTGAGAATTTTAGGATTTAGGTTCATCATAATGCTCTTCTTTGTAGTGTCTTCATCTGGTTTTGGAATTAGAGTAATGCTGGCCTCATAAAAAGAGCTTGGAAGTATTCCTTCTTCTTGGATTTTTTGGAATAGTTTGGAGAGTATAGGTATTGGTTTTTCTTTGAATGTTGGTTAAAACTCTCCTGTAAAGACATCTGGATCAGGGCGTTTTTTGGGGGGAATTTTTTTTTAATCACTGCTTCAATTTCATCAGCAAAAAGAATCAAGTTTTCTGATTCTTTCTGATTGAGTTTTAGAAGATTGTATTTTTCTAGGAGCATGTCTATTTTGTAAAAGTTGTCCAGTTTGCTGCAATATAGTTAGCTGTTCATAGTATTTTTTGTGACTCTTTGTATTGCTGTGTAGTCAGTTGTTATTTGACCTCTTTTGTTTCTGACTTTATTTGGGTCCTTATCTTTGTTTCTTATTGAGTCTAGCTAGAAGTTCATGAATCTTTTTTATGCTTTCAAAGAACCATCTCTTGGCTTTATTGTTCTTTGATATGATTTTCTTTGGTCTCTATGTCATTTATTTATGCTCTGACCTTATTTCTTTCCTTCTACTTACTCTGGGCTTTTATTGTTTCTCTCTAATTCTTTAAGTTGTTGGATTAGATAACTTATAATAACTTTTTCTTATTTTTTGAGGTAGGCCTGTAGTGCTATTAACTTCCTTCTCAGAATTACTTTCACTGTGTCCCACAGATCTTGGATTGTTGTGTTTTCATTATCATTTGTTTCCAGGATGTTTTTTTTTCTCCTTCTTTGATCTCTTCTGTAACTCATTCATTATTTAATAGCATGCTGTTTAGCCTTCATGTGTTTGACTGTTTTTGAATATTTTTATTGTAGTTTATATCTTATTTTATGGCATTATGATCTAGAAGATGGTTGATATGATTTCAATCCACTTGACTTTGTAGAGACTTAGACTGTGTCCTAACATGTGGTCTACCTTTGAAAATGTCTCATGTGCACTTCATAAAAATGTATATTCTGTAGCTTTGGGGTGAAATGTTCTGAAGATGTCAATTAGTTCCATCTGACCTAGTGTGTAATTTAGGATTTCTGTTTCCTTATTGATATTTTGTCTAGAAGATTTATCCAGTGATGTCAATGGAGTATTAAAGTCTCCTATTACGATTGTATTGCTGTATCTCCCTTGATAACTTCCTGAAGTCTTTTAATGTATTTGGATGCTCCTGTATATATATATCAGAGTTATAGCCTCTTATTGTATTTATTCCTTTAGTATTATATTATGAAGTGGTTATCATCATCTCTTGTTATGGCCTTCATTTGGAGGTCTATTTTGTCAGATACAAGTATTGCTACCACACAGCTTTTTTTAAAATATCCATTTGCCTGAAAATTTTTTTCATGCCTTCACATTCAGTCTGTGTGAGTCCTTTGTTCTGAGGTGAGTCTCTTGTAGACAGCATAAGTATGGGTCGTTTCTTAATCTTTTAACTACCTTGTCTTTTTATTGTAACATCTAATCCATTTATTTTTAAGGTAAATATATATATAGGTAGGTACTTGTTTATTGCCATTTTTATTCTTTATGCCTGTGTTTCTCCCTCTCTTTCTATTTTTCCTTCTTAAAGCAGGCTCTTTAGGATTTCTTGCATTGCTGGTTTGATGGTAATAAACTCCTTTAGCCTTTTGTGTGTGTGTGTGTGTGTGTGTGTACTCCTGATTTCTCCTTCAATTTCTCCTTCCCGCTGAATAGAGTGTCTTGGATTCAGTCCTTTGCTTTTCTTTACTTTGTATATTTCCTACCACTCCCTTCTGTCTTGATGTATTTCTGTTGAGAAGTCAGCTGATAATCTAATGAGAGATCTCTTATAGGTAACTTTCTGTCTCTCTCTTTCAGCCTTATTCTTTTTGGGTTCATATTGACTGGGGCTGTCTGTGCTTCTTGGACTTGTGTGACTTTTTTCTTCCCCAAGTCAGGGAAGTTTTCTGTCATTATTTCTTCAAACAGGCTTTCTATTCCTGTTCGCTTCTTCTCTTTCTGGCACACCTATTATACAGATGTTGCTTCATCTCATGTTGTCCCTAAACTTCTTTAAACTCTCCTCTTGCTTTTTAATTGTTTTCCCCCAATTGCTGCTCTGATTGTGCATTTTTCTCTACCTTATCTTCTAACTCATTGATTTGGTCCTCAGCTTCTTCCAGTGTACTGTTGAAACCTTCCACTATGTTATTTATTGCAGGCATGTCATTCTTCATTTCCTCTTGTTCTTATCCATGTTGGTGTATTATTTTATTTAGCTTCTTATAATTCTCATTGAGCTGCTTGTAATTGGTAGTCAGATGTTTGAGAATTCTTAAACCATTACTTTGACTTCTTTATCTGCCAAATTACTTGCCTCCATTTCCTTTTCTGGCAATTTCTCCTTTTCTTTCTTTGTCTCCCCATTTTTGCTGTCCCTTTGTATTTGTTTTTATGTCTTAAACTGCTATGCTACCTAGCTTTTGGTGGGGGGTGGTCTTATATATACAGTGTTTTGCGAGACCCAGTGGTGCAGTCTCTCAGACCTCCTTGGCTGTGTGTTCTAGGAAAACCCCTTACTTGAGTTATTTGGATTCTCCTGATGTATTTGTGTTTGAATGTTATTGTCCCATTTGTGTATGGAGTCTCCTGACATGCTGTCTAACTATGTGCCTTACCCTCGACCTCATGGTGCAAGTTGTTGTGAATGTACTGCTTGCTGTTCCAGATGATCCACTGGTCCACCACTTTTGTCTGTCTCCACAGACTGTGGCCATAAACAGGAGGGACTATCTGCCCTCTAAGGTATGCCTGTTAGGCACATGGACCTCAGGGCTGGTTCAGCAAAGTTCTGCTGGCTCCCTGGACTTTTCCTTTGCTTGCCTTCGCCTGTCAGCCAGCTGTCAATCTTAATCACTCAAAAGTCTGTTTCTCACAGGGCTTTAGGAGGAAGAGGTGATATTTAGCTTTCAGAGAATATGGTGTATGTGTTTTCCTATCCCACTTAATTGTGGATGTCTTGTTGATAGGAAGGATTTCTCCTCTGACTTGCTACCAGTGAGATTGGGACTTGCTAGATTTTGCTCTGATATTGCTGAATCTGGTCCCTTGGTGTCTATCCTAGGTCTCCTGGAAGTTGCTCTAGTGCAAGAGAATATGAATCACTGTCTCTTTTTGATCTTGGGCAACTTGATTGAGATCTGAGAGATTGAAGCCCCTAGCAGTCCAGTGGTCATGGAGTCCTTAGCCCAGAGGTTGGGTATGCCTTGAGTCTCACATCTTGATTGTTTCTGTTCTGAGTTGCACTTCCTTCTGTCACTTATCTGGTCCCTCAGGTCAGCTGCAGATGGCAGGGTGGCATGCACACTGTCCCTTTAGTGTGCACTGATTGCATGGTCCCAGAGTCTGGGTAGGGTGGCACACAAGGTCCCTCTGGTGTGTATTCACTGCATGGTCCTGGAGCCCACTCACTGTGGGGGTCCCGGATTCTGCAATGGGTATCTCTTGCGAGTTCCCACTGGCCAGCAGCTCACTGCATGGGTCCGAGGTGGTGTCCAAGGCCAGTCTGGTGATGGTGAGGATATGCTCCTAGCCACCAATGCTGCCCCCTTCAAGATGGCATGGTTTCCTTGTCAGAGACATGCCTGCCCAGGGAGTGCCTGTGGCAGCAGCAGGGGTTCTTTGTCCATCAGAGCCTGATCCGCTAGCCCCGGAGACTCCTGTGAGATCTAACTGTCCTCACTCACACACACACACCACACACATTCACACACACACTCATCACTCCCTTACTCACTCGCACTCTCTATCTCACTGCAGTCCTGCTCCCTATCTACATTTTCATTGATCTCTACTACTTTCCTTCATATATTTCAACATTTAACCTTAACAAAATAAATGCTTTCTTATTTTGCTTCTGTGGGTGATTTTAAATTTCTTACTTTTTCTCCTTCTCTATTCCTTGCCAGCTATCTTCAAAAAAACTTTTCTTCACAGAGCTAATAAGAAATGCCTCCCTCCATAGTTCTCTGTCTTTGGGCATTGGCACTATAATATTTACCACATTGTATTTAAATTTGTCTTTTTATGTGTTCCCCTAATTAAACTGTAAACTGTAATATTTTGTATTTGTAAACACTGCTTAGTACATACTTAGTACCTACTGCTTACGACATTTTATTAGAATATAGTTTTTTCATTTAATGAACTTCTGAAAATTGAACATAGAAGATTTATACTGTACACATTATTATGAGTATTATCCCAGTGACTATAGGTAATATTACTTAGCAATCTCTATGGAAGTATGATGCAATAAAATGTTTCTTTATTTGGTATGGTTTTGCATATAACACCTAAATCTGAACATTTTATGAGCATAAGAGTTGCTACCAGTGTTTCTTTGTTTTCCTTGATGTAAATTTACTTTTCTCTTGGTTCTTTAATTTTTTTCATACAAAATACAAAGAATTCAACAAGCTGAGTCTCATTGTTTCTAGCATATTATTTTCTTTATAGAACCAGCCATAATTTCTAATAAAATGTCACTGCACACCAAGCTTTACCTCAAGTACAACGGTCCTTCAGGAGTTCCAGACACATTTACAAAAGCTTGGGAACCATGGAATTGCTGAGATGACAAAAAATGAAATTCTGTAGGCATATCTTTTTCTTGTGTTAATACCATATTTATGAGATTGTAAATACATTCTATTTCTAGCCAAATCAACTTGTACTTATTACAAAGAGCTATAACTTGAAATACACCAAACATTTGAGAGCCATGATACACTATCTCCACTCAGAGGAGGTATAGCTATTAACAGGAATAAACAGAAAACTAAATAAGCTCATTAGTCATACCTTTCTGTAGGTTCTTGAAAAAGATCCACAAAATCACGATGTTTGAAATCCGAAAAAGAGAATAGTACCTTATCTAAGTTAATTGGATTTGTAAAAACCTATAGGAATAAGAAAGTAAAAATTTATGGCTAAGATTTCAGAAACATGTTTCTGAATATGTTTCAAAATATGACTTCTGTAGCTTCTTAAAATACAACAAGAAGTACAATTGACTTTTATACGAACAGTCAGGAATGCAAAGTATAGCATAAGATATACAGTCAGTAATATAGTAATAACTCTGCGTGATGTCAGATGGTGACACCACGGTGATCACTTTATAAGGTATATAAATGTCTAATCACTATGTTGTACACCTTAAAACTAATTTTATATTGTATGTCAATTATAATTTAAAAATGTTTTAATATTTTTAAAAATAAGATCTTAAATAATAGAATAAAACCATAATCATATGATTTTTACTCCTAGGAAATCACTTGAAATTTGTCTCTGCCTAGTAAATATTTTCTAATCTGTCAAGACAGACTATACAGTACTATGCATATACAGGTGATTTTTACTGAATCACCCAAGTTATTTTCCAAAGTAAAAAATAAGCTCATATTTCTTTTCTTGCTTTTTAAAAGTATTTTTTCATTGATTTTTTTAGAGAGAGAGAAAGGGAGAGAGAGAAACAACAATGAGAGATAAACACCCATCAGCTGCCTCCTGCACAACACCGCCCACAACGTGGGCAAGTGCCCTGATGAAGAATTAAACCAGCAACGTGCACGGGGTGATGCTCAACCAACTGAGCCACACTAGCCAGGGTTAAGCTTCATTTTTCTTTAAAAAAAAAAAAAGATTATGACTTCAGCCCAGAAATTCTTACAATGAGTATTGAGTTTATTGCAAACCTAAAACCCCCAACATTATATTTATCTTTACTTTAGAACTTGTGTAATCTAATACAGTAATTCTAAGCATGTCTCTGCCATGAGAGTTAGTATTGCCTGATGGTCTTTAGGCCACTTTGTAGAATTTGCAGCCTCCAGTACAGTAACTTGCCCACCAGTAAACAGAACTGAATATAATGAAAGGGGAAAAGTCATTAAAATTAAGATTCAGTAATCAATATTTTGGCCCTCAATTCTGTTTCAATTAATCTATTCATTTGACAATTCTTTTCTGGGGGCCTATGATGTGAATACACTGTTCTAAATGCTCCCGATGAAACTCTGAACAAGAGAGGCTTGCGTTCTGCCCCGTGGAGCTACGTATTCCAATGGAGAGAGGAAATACACAAGCAAGCACGTAAAATTGCAGCTGGTGATAAGCGTTAATGCAGTAACAGAGTATGATGATACACAACAGCCATGTACCTAAAAAATACCAGGAAGGGCCACGCAAAGAAGCATCCTGAGCAGAAGGAGCGTGCCCAGCATCCGGGCAGCCTGCCCTGGTGCTGCCTCATTTCCCACCCTCACCTCGTGTCTATTTCTCATGCAACATGTCCAGCCACAGCCTTTTCATCTTTTTAAAGTGTTATTTGGTTATTTTTATTTTTGAAAATCATATTAACCTTTTCCCCTCTTGCAAGGGCATGTGTTTTGATTGATTCCATAAAACTTCCTGGTCCTGAAATACCTCTTGTGGGCATGTATACAGCCATCATTCCAGAACATGTACCCAACAAGAGAGATTTTAAAACTAAGCACATTAATGGAAAGATATAAACAACTACCCAGCATTCCTACCATATACACACTTTTCCTTCCTTACCTAATACTGTCTTACCTAATCTTGGTGTTATGTTTTTCCAAGTTTTTAAATCAGCCAATCAAATCACATGCACACACACACAAATACACAATGCAAGCTTTGAAATTATGAAATTATTGTCGCTTAAATTGAGGGTATCTGTTATCTTTATTATATTAAGTCTTATTATCCATTATATGATACAGCTATTATAATATTTTATGACATTCTCAATAGCAATTCACACCTTTTCTTATATTTACTCCTATATATTTACTAGCTGGTGCCATTGTAAATGTAATGATATAGATTATACCATTAAATTTGCTAACCACTGCATAATGAATGAGCAAACAAGTTTTCATATATGTTTTGTATTTATTCTATTCTAAATATTTTATAAATCCTTTGTAATTTCTCCTTTGACCCATGAGTTTAGAAGTATGTCTCTTTAAATTTTAAATATACATTTTACCCTTTGGTGGTTGACTTCTTACTAAGTTTCTTTATGTCAGAGACCACAGTCAGTACTATAAGATTATTTGACATGTGCTGAGAGATATTTTGATTAGATATCTGATAATTTTTAATGCTTAAAAAGAATGTATGTTCTTTAATTTTAAAAGCAAGTTCTACTTATGTTTATTATACCTAGCTTGCTCATTGTTTTTTGGTAATTTCTACACTCTTAACTAATTGTCTAATCTATAATCTAATCTAATCTAATAAAAGAGTAATATGCAAATTAACCATCACTAAGCCACGCCCACCAGCCAATCAGAGTGGCTGTATGCAAATTAACCCAGCCAAGATGGCAGCCAGCAGACACAGAGCTAGAGCAAACAGGAGGCTTCTGTTGCACCATCAATGGAGTTGAAATTGCCTGCCTAGTCCAGCCAGGCCTCGGCTCAAGGCAACAACGTTTCAATTATAAAAGATAAATAAACCCCAGAAACCTGCTTCCA
Source organism: Murina feae (assembly GCA_004026665.1). Taxonomy (NCBI): domain Eukaryota; kingdom Metazoa; phylum Chordata; class Mammalia; order Chiroptera; family Vespertilionidae; genus Murina; species Murina feae. Next base: position 15,507 of record PVJC01004589.1, on the reverse strand, counting down.
GCCAGCCTCCCTGGAAGTTGGGTCAATGGGAACTTTGGGCATCCTGAAAACGGCCCTCAGCCCCACACCCAAGCTGGCCACACCCCCATGGGGTGAGGGTCCTCACTGGGGGGCTTGGCCAGCCTGAAAACAGCCATCAGCCCCTCACCCAGGCTGGCCAGACATGCCAACAGGTGGACATCCCCCGAGGGGTCACAGACTGTGAGAGGGCACAGGCCAGGCTGAGGATCCCCCACTCCAAGTGCACAAATTTTTGTGCACCGGGCCCCTAATAGGATATATTTTTTAATGGTCTACTATCATAGTAAAGTTAATTATTCCTCCTTGTAGTTCTGTCAAATATTAACTTATATATCCTGAATGTGTAATTGAGTGTTTATAAATTTAGTTTTACATCTTCCTTGTGAACTAACCCTTCCAGTATTACATAGTGACCTCTTAATGCCTAATGCTCTTTGCTTATGTCTCTTTGTCTGCTATTATTATAGTTACAACAGTTCTCTTTTCTTAGTGTTGCTTTGTATATTGTCCTCATTTTACTTTAAAATATCAAGGAAAAATGTTTCCCAAGGATTTCTTTTCATTAAACTATATGGGTGGCTAATAAATTAAATGAGTTCTATAGAGTTATCCTAGTCCTGAAAACTAGTTTATTAATAGTAGTTCATAAAACAAATCCCTAAAAATTAATTTCCGAATAATTAAAACAGAAATGTGGAGATTGTGAATGCGATGAGGAGAAGTAAGGCAGTTGCTATCACATCAACAGGATCCCTCCCATCTCCAGCACAGCATATTTAAAAAGGCATTTGCATACAACTCATTTACTCAAAGAAAGTGACATCACCTGATTAAGAAGTCCTAGCACAATTTAAACCCAAGACTTATTTCAAGTCATGCTTCAAATCAACTTGAGTACATTTATCAAAGAAGCAAACTGTTCTAGATGACTGCAGTTCAGACTGAAGGCTCATTAGGACTCTAATACATCTGATGAATGACATGTGACATGGCTCATAGCAATGTCAAGAAGGCACAAGATGCCAGATCTTCTCACAGATTGTTCACCAAATCAAATTAATGTCAAATTAGAGAAAAGGCTGGACAAATGTTTCTGACCAAACTAAGGTAGCTCTTCTGCACCGCATATGCCAAGGACTATGAAAACAAGGTAATTCTATAAGATAATAGCCTGGCTTCTAGGCTTTTCTCCATAATAAAGAGCTGTATGTCACAGGTAAATCATTTCAGTTCTGTCTAGAATTTAGTTTCTTCACTCTAAAATAAATAAAAAATATTAGTCTACCTTTAAAATGTCTATACATCTATGTATCTAGATAACTCTTAGGAACATCATCAAAATTGAAAGACCATCAGGTGGCTATTTCATTTTTTGTGAAATATAAAAAAAGCAAATTCTGATTAAAAAAATCAGCTGACTTTCCCAACATACTCTGAAAGCCATACAGAAGTATGCTAAGATACTCTCTTCTAAAATGAAACTTTAAAGTATATCAAAACTCACTTTAGGTAAGTCAGGTAAAAAGAATACATACATACATACATACATAAATAAAATGGACTTAGTTGTAGATTGCAGTTATACAAAGGATCTATTCAGGATATTCTGTGAAATCATTCACTTCCAAATTGCCATTCAGATCAGAGAAAAGTATCAACAGTGGGCTGAGAACCCAGCAGCACACTAGGAGTCAGATACTGTTGGTCAGAGATGCACTGGTGACATTGATAAGGCTATCTGATGTGTCACACAAAAATCTATCAATCTTCAGTTATTTTTCAAAGAAGCAGCACAACTGTCACCCCTGAGTGGAGGTGGCAGCCACTTGGAACTTAAAGGAAGCAGTGCTTATTCTTGGTACTGATTTTTATCTCTATTTATGCTGGAATTTATAAGAAGTGACCATGAGCACCGCAACATGATGAAAGTCCTAAAGCTCCAGTAGATGAGCTGAGACAAAATTGCAAGACACCCACAAGATGAAAATTTCCCTTTTCCTGGTGGTATCTCCACAAGGAGGGTAATATATCAAGGTGAGAGTTTTGCCCCAGATTTTTTCCAACCATAGATTGGAAACACTGTGCCACACTTTCTCTATCAATTGAAATTTCATCATCAATATATTTAAAGTTGCTTCAAATTTTATGTGAAATTTATTTTGTATCTGTTACTAACAAAATGAAATGATACCCAAATAAATAAAATTTCCCAGGACAGCATCTAAAAGAGTTTTCTTTAGAGTTTGAAAAGGTCCCACTCTTTTAAACCCATTTCTTAGCAGGCTTAGTCAGTGATTTGGGGTAGCAGCCACAATTTTTGTAATTTTACCTCTCTATTCGCTGATCTATGTGTTGTTTCCTGACTCGATGAGGGCAAATGAGCCCGGGTATTCAGGTTTTCTGTGGTAGAGTCATCTTTCTGCTGATCTTTTCCTGAATAAAGAGAAGGAAAAGAATTGATCAAATGCACAGGGTTACACAGAAGGGAAGACTGAGTCTGAATGAGAAAAGTCAGGTTGTGTGAAGGGAATTTACACCTACCTTTCCTATTTTAGATTTATTTCATTTTTATCTCCAAGGTTATAGTCACTTTTCTCCTTGCTATGAAAAACTAACACACCAAACATGATCCTTATTCTAGAATTATCCTCAAGAAATTTATTTTTGAGGAGTTCCTTTGTTCCTACTTCTATATTATTCAAGAAAATATTCTTTAGGTAAGTCCTAAATATATACAACCTACAGAAAGTATTCACTGTAATCTATTGAAGAATTCTGTTCCAGAGTCTACTTCTTAGATAAAAAATTTACATATGTCTCACATACTTAAATAATGTTTTGTATTATTACTAATGAATAAATTAGCAATATGTAAATGTATATAGAAAGTTGTTATAGTGTTTATTGAAAAACATAATATGAGTCATCCCTAAAAAACCCATTGCTGGTTTTATTACAAGAGTGTTGCCAATTACCCTATTAATATTTCTGCAGATAATCTTCCAGATAGAAGCCCAGAGACAGATTTTTCTCTGATCTTAGAATTAGAATTGAGCACTAAGAGTACTGTTTCTCATATCATGGCAGCCTTAAATATCATAATTTAGAAATGTTGTAAATACACACACACACACACACACACACACACACACACACACTAGGGACCCAGTGCACGAAATTCATGCACTTGGGGGGTTCCTCAGCCCAGCCTGCCCCCTCTCACATACTGGGAGCCCTCAGGGGGTGTCCCTTTGGGGAGCAGGCCTAAGCTGCAGTCTGGCCTCCCTTTGTGGAAGGCTAATCAGGGGGAGCCACCAGCCCCATCACCCTGCTGCTGCAGCCACTGCCAGTCACTGCAGCCACCAAGGTGTTTTCATCAACATGGACTCCAGTCCCTTCACCATGAAAAAAACAACAACTTTCTTTAGGCATTTTCAAGATGTGTCTTTCATAGGATATGACATTTCTTTCTTTTTTTCTTTTTTTTTTTATCCTCACCTGAGGATATGTTTCCATTGATTTTTAGAGAATGTGGAAGAGAAGGGAAAAACAGAAACATCAAAGTGAGAGGAACACTTTGATTGGTGGCCTCCTGCATATGCCCCGACCTGGGCCCCAGCCAGGGAGGAGCCTGCAACCTAAGTACATGCCCTTGGTCAGAATTGAATCCAGACCCTGCAGTCGGCAGGCTGAGGCATTATGCACTGAGCCAAACTGGCTAGGGCAGGATATGACATTTCTTAGCCCTCCAGCAGTGGACCTTCTTTTTTTTTTTTTTTCTCCAGGGGTGTGGTGGAAAAACCCTAGATCGCCTTTAAAGTTTCTTATTACTCAAGTTACTAAGAATATTACCAGTAGCATACAGGGAGCCTAGCCAATGAGCAGTGAGAAAAGGTGTTTCCTTTTCAATTTGATCACTGGCTCCATCCTGCCCCTCCAATCCCAGCTCCACCCCTGCCCAAGCCTGTAACCTCTGCCCGAGGATGCAGGCCTGAGAAGGGGACTCCCAAGCCCCTCAAATCTCCAGCTTCACAGAGCCCAGGCCTCTGCGATCACTGGTTCCACCCCTGTCCCACTGCAGCCTCTGGCCAAAGCTACAGGCCTGGGCAGGGGACCCCCCAGGCCACTGCCATTGCCCGCTCCACCTGTGAGCCTCTGGCCAAGGCTACAGGCTGGGCAGGTGACCCCCAGGACCCTGCCATTGCCAGCTCTGCCCCTGCCCAGACCTGAGATCGCGGGCTCCACCCATGCCCCACTGCAGCCTGTGGCCAAGGCTACAAGCCTGGGCAGGGGACCCCTAGTCCCCTACTTCGACAGCTCTACCGGTGCCCAGACCACTGCGATTGCAGGCTCTCCGCCCCTACCCCTCTGATCACTGGTTCTGCGAAGCCCAGGCCCCTCCAATCACCAGCTCTGTCCTTGCCCATGCTGAGGTCTCTGGCAAAGGCCTCTGACCTGGGCAGGGGACCCCCAACCCCTCCTGATCGCCTGTTCTGCCCCTTTGGCCCCCGTCTCCCCACCATCTGCCTGGCTAACAGGCCTGACCACTTCAGTGGTGGGGCTGAGTTGGAGTGGGCACCGCCATCTTCTGGCTCTGGGGGTGGCCATCTTCTGGCTATGGAGGCAGCCATCTCTGTGACGGAGTTAAGTCTAATTTGCATATTACTCTTTTATTAGATAGGACTAGAGACCCATTTGAGGAAGATTCCTGCAAGAATAGGGCTTCCTGAGCTGGAGTGAAGCAGAGAAGGGAGCGAAGCTGGGCTGAGCAGGCTTCACTCCCTTCTCTGCTGCCTCTCTCCCTCCCTTCTACATTGCCTGGCTCCCTCCCTTCTCCACTGTCTCTCTCCCTCCCTTCTCCACTGCCTTGCTCCTTCCCTTCTCCACCACTTTGCTCCCTCCAGCCTCTGATGCCTTGCTCCCTCCCTTACATGCCTCCTGCATATGCCCTGACCTGTCTCTGCTGCCTTGGCTCCGTTCCCTTCTCCCCTGCTTCACTCCCTTCTGTAGCACTTGGCTTCCTTCTAAGCTGTCTTCACTCTTTGCTCCATGCATATGTATGCAAATTAACCTCCATCTTTTTTGGGTTAATTTGCATATCCCTCTGATTGGCTGGTGGGCATAGTGGAGTGACACCAATTTGCATGTTACTCTTCTATACGTGTAGATTAAGAAATGTCAATGAAAGACTACAGTTCTGAAGGTTGGAAATCCAAGATCAAGCTGTCGGGAGGTTTGGTTTCTCTTGAGAAATTTATCCTTGGCTTTAATGATTTTTTAAAAATTCAAATTCTTAATCATTAAAGTATTGCAAATGTCTCCTTTCGCCACCATTGACCTCTCCCTGGCCATTCCCAACTCCCAGGACAGGCCCTCACCCCCCTACTGTCTGTGTCCATTGGTTATATCTTACTGCCACCCTTTCACCCTCCTCTTCCTTCCCTGTGAGGTTTGACAGTCTGCTCGATACTTCTGTGTCTCTGGATCTATTTTTATTCACCAGTTTATGTTGTTTATTATATTCCACAAATGAGTGAGATCATATGATATTTATCTTTCTCCTACTGGCTTATTTTGCATAGCATAATGCTCTCTAGGTCCATCTATGCTGATGCTAATGGTTAGAGTTCTTTAATTTTTATAGCAGGTAGTATTGTGTAGATGTACCACTGCTTTTTAATCCACTCATCTGCTGATGGCCACTTAGGCTGTTTCCAAATCTTAGCTATTGTAAATTGCACTGCTATGAACATAGGGATGCATATATCCTTTCTGATTGGTGCTTCCAATTTCTTGGGATATATTCCTAGAAGTGGGATCACTGGGTCAAATGGCAGTTCCATTTTTTAATTTTTGAGGAAACTCCATGCTGTTTTCCACAGTGGCTACACCAGTCTGCATTCCCACCAGCAGTGCACAAGGGTGCCTCTTTCTCCACATCCTTGCCAGCACTTGTCATTTGTTGCTTTGTTGATGTAGCCATTCTGACAGGTATGAGATGGTACCTCACTGTCATTTTAATTTGCATCTCTTGGATGATTAATGACTTTGAGTATGTTTTCATATGTCACTTGGCTTTCTGTATGTCTGCTTTCAAAAAGTGTCTATTTAGGTCCTTTGCCCATTTTTTGATTGGGTTGTTTATCTTCCTTTTGTTAAGTTGTATGAGTTCCCTATAAATTTTGGAGATTAAACCCTTATAGTATACTAGAGGCCCGGTGCACGAAATTCGTGCATGGAGTGGGGGTTGGAAATGGTGGTGGTGTCCCTCAGACCAACATGTACCCTTTCCAATCAGGGACCCCTTGAGGGATGTTTGACTGCCTGTTTAGGCCCAATCCCACTGGGCCTAAACGGGGAGTCAGACGTCCCTTTCATAATCCAAAACTGCTGGCTCCCAACCTCTCGCCTGCCGATTGCCCCTAACCACTCCCCCGCCAGCCTGATAAATGCCTAACTGCTCCTGTGCCGGCCTGATTGCCCCTAAATGCCTTCCCCATGCCAGGATGGCCCCCCCACAACTGTCTTTTCCTGCAGGCCTGAGTCTCCAACAACTGCCCTCCCCAGCAGGCCTGGGTCCCCCACAACTGTCCTCTGCATGCCTGGATCCCCCAACTGTCCTTCCCTTCAGGCCTGGATAACCCCAACTGCCCTCCTCTGCAGGCCTGGGTCCCTCACAACTGCTTTCCCCTGCAGGCCTGGGTCCCCCCTTCAACTTCCCTCCCCAGCAGGCCTGAGTCCATCCCAATTTCCCTCACCTACAGGCCTGGGTCCCCCCAAACTGTCCTCCCCCACAGGCCTGGATCGCCACCAATAGCCCTCCTCTGCCAGCCTCGTCACCCCTAACTGTCCACCCTGGCAAGCCTGGTGCCCCCCTCCCAACTATCCTCCCCTTCAGGCCTGGGTCCCTGGTGCCTCCTTTCCAAGTGGCAGCAGCACCAGCCAAGTGGGGTGGGGGAGCTCACAGCCGCTGAGGTGCTGAGCCCGGTCCCCATGCTCCTCCTTCCCCAGCGGCTGGCTTCAGCCCACACAGGGCTCACAGCTGCTGGGATGCGGGGCTGTTCTGCGCCGCAGGCCGGGTCCCTGCACCCCTCCTTCCCCAGCGGCTGGAGCCAGCCCACGCTAGGCTCAGAGCCGCTGGGGTGCGGGGCTGGCTCGCCCCACAGGCCGGGTCCCACAGGCCTCGGACCCACGGCCGCCACTGCCCGCGAAGGACCAATCACCACCTGCCTGGCCCGCACTCCTGCTGCTGCTCTCTCCATGGCTGCCGGCTGCCATCTTGGCTGGATTAATTTATGTACAGCCACTCTGATAGGATGGTGGGTGTGGCTTTGGCTGGTCAGCGTGGCTTAGGCGTTGCAGAAAAATAGTTAATTTCAATATTACGCTTTTAATAGGTTAGATAACATTGGAAAATATATTCTCCCATGCACTGGGCTCTCTCTTTGCTTTGTTGATGGTTTCTTTTGTTGTGCAGAAGCTTTTTATTTTGATGTAGTCCCATTTGTTTATTTTCTCCTTAGTTCCCATTGCCCTAGAAGCTGTCTTGGTAAAGATATTGCCATGACATATGTCTGCTATTTTGCTGCCTATGAATTCTTCTAACATTTTTATGGTTTCCCATCTTACATTTAAGTCCTTTATTCATTCTGAGTTTATTTTTGTGTATGGTGTGTAAGTTGCTGGTCTAGTTTCATTTTTTTTTCATGTATCTGTCCAATTTTCCCAATACCATTTATTGAAGAGACTGTCTTAACTCCATTATATGCTCTTGACTCCTTTATCAAATATTAATTGAGCATAATAGCTTGGGTCAATATCTGGTTTCTCTGTTCTGTTCCATTGGTCTATATGTCTGTTCTTGTGCCAGTACCAGGCAGTTTTGAGAACAGTGACCTTGTAATTCAGCCAGATATCTGGTATTGAGATCCCCTCAACTTTGTTTTTCTTTCTCAGATTGCTGCAGTTAGTTGGGGTCTCCATGTGAATTTTTGTTTCTTGATCTATGAAATATGCCATTGGTATTTTAATTGGGATTACATTGAATCTATAGATTGCCTTGGGTAGTATGGATATTTTAATGATGTTGATTCTACCAATCCATGAACACGGTATATTATTCCATTTGTTTATGTGTTCTTCTATCTCTTTTTTCAGTGTCCTGTAGTTTTCCAAGTACAGGTCTTTTACCTTCTTAATTAAGTTTATTCCTAGGTATCTTAATGTTTTTTTGTTGTTGTTGCAATAGTAAATAGGATTGTTTTTTATAGTTACTCTTTCTGTGAGTTCATTATGGGTGTATAAAAAGGCCATAGATCTTCTAGGTGTTAATTTTGTATCTTTCTGCATTGCCAAATTCATTTATGAAGTCTTTAGGGTTTCCTATGTACAATATCATGTCATCTGTGAAAGCAACAGTTTTACTTCTTCTTTTCCAATTTAGATGCCTTTTATTTCTTCTTCTTGTCTGGTCACTATGGCTAGCACTTCCAGTACTATGTCAAACAGGAGTAGTAAAATTGGGTATCCTGACTTGTTTGATTCTTAGGGCAAATGGTTTTAGTTTTTGCCCATTGAGTATGATTTTGGCTGTAGGTCTGTCATATAAGGCTTTTATTATATTCAGGCATGATCCCTCTATTCCCACTTTGCTGAGAGTTTTTATCAAGAAAGGGTGTTGGATTTTGTCAAATGCTTTTTCTGCATCTATTAATATGATTATGTGATTTTTGTTTCTCAATGTGCTTATGTGATATATGACATTTATTGATTTGTGGATATTGCATCCCCAGAATAAATCTTAATTGGTCATGGTGTATGATCTTTCTAATGTAATGCTGGGTCTGATTTGCTAGAATTTTGTTGAGGATCTATGTTCATCATGGATATTGGCCTGTAATTCTCTTTCTTTTTAATATCTTTATCTGGTTTTGGGATTAGGGTAATGCTGGCTTCAAAGAAAGAGCTTGGAAATGTGCTTTCCTCTTGTATTTTTTGGAATAGTCTGAGAAGAATAGGTTTTAGTTATTTGAATGTTTGGTAAAACTCCCCTATGTTGGCTTTTAGATGGTTGCTTCTCATGTGGCCTTTCCCCTATACATGCACACCCGTCATGTCTTTTCCTCTTCTTATAAGGACACTAGTCCTATTAGATTAGTCCCCTGATGTTAAAAGTTATTTATCCTTAATAACCTCTTTAAAGGTAGTCACATTGAGATTAGGATTTCATATGAATTTGGGGAGAACATATTTTCATTCCTAGCAACTATTTTGATACCAGTATCAAACATACTAGCAGAAAACTACAGATCAACATCTTCTCATGGATAAACATGCAAAAACCTTTTAAAATTGTCAGCAAACCAAATCCATAAATATGTGAAAATGACAGTACATCATGACCAATAACGTTCATCCAAGAATGTAAAGATGGTTAAGACTTGAAGGGTAATCAGTGTTATTCATTTCTAGGGGCCTGCTGCACAAAAATTTGTGCACTCAGGGGGAGGTCCCTCAGCCTGGCCTGTGCCCTCTCACAGTCTGGGACCCCTCGGGGGATGTCCACCTGCTGCCATGTCTGGCGAGCCTGGATGAGTGGCTGATGGCTGTTTGCAGGCTGGCCAAGCCCCCCAGTGGAGACCCTCACCCTATGGGGGTGTGGCCAGCCTGGGTGAGGGGCTGAGGGCTGTTTTCAGGCTGCTCACATTCCCTTCAGGTTTTGGGTCCCTAATGGGGTGCCTGGGCAGCCTGGGTGTGGGGCTGAGGGCTGTTTTCAGGCTGCCCACAGCTCCCATTGACTCAACATCCCAGCAAGGCTGGCTGGAAGCAGGTTTCTGGAGTTTATCTTCTATAATTGATACACTGTTGCTTTAAGCTGAGGCCTAGGCAGGTAATGAAGCCTCCTGTTGGCTTCAGCTCCGTAGCTTCTATAATTGAAACAATGTTGCCTTAGTAGAGGCCCAGCCAGCCTAGGCAGACAGTTTTCTCCATCGTTGGTGCAACGGAAGCCTCCTGTTTTCTTCAGCTCTGTGGCTTCTATAATTGCAACTATGTTGCCTGGAGCAGAGAGAGGCCCATCTGGCCTAGGCAGACAGTTTACTCCTGGTGCAATGGAAGCCACCTGTTTACTCTAGCTCCATGACTGCTGGCCTCCATCTTGGCTGGGTTAATTTGCACACAGCCACTCTGATTGGCTGGTGGGCATGGCTTAGGCATCTCAGAGAAATGGTCAATTTCAATATTACTCTTTTATTAGATAATACTATACTTAAAATTTATATGTATATTTATATATATAAATTTTAAGTATAGTATTATCTAATAATATATATATATATAGTCATATATATATATATATATATATATATATATATATAGTCATTGCAACAGATGCAAAAATGAAAAATGCAATTCCCATTTAAAAAAAATAAGCCTGCAAACTAAAGGAAATCCTCTCCTGTAGATAAAGGACATCTGCTTGAAACCTATGACTAACAACATATTTAAGAATAAAAGCTGAATTATATCCTCCAAAGGTCTGGAACAAGTTAAACATATCTGCTCTTACCACATTTTTCCAACATTTCACTAAGATAGTATTAGCCAGTAATGTGAAGCAAGAATGAAAAGATTACTGCTAAAGAAAAAAGTATAAAACTCTTAATTATATTTCTGTATGTTAGCAGGGAACAATCTAAAATTAAAATTTAATAATGCAAAAGCCTAAATACTTGCAAATAAACCTGAAATCTAAATTAAAATTTAAAAATTTAATAATATAAAAAAACACACCTAACACTGAAAATTAGAAAGGATTGTTGTGGTGATTGTGAAGAGATGGAAGAGGGTATGAGGGGAATAAATGGTGAGGAGAAAAAATAAATTAAAATAAAGAAAAATTTTAATTTTAAAAATTAAAAAATAAAGAACCTGAAAAAAAAGAAAAAGAATATCTAAATAAAGGGAGAGTTACATATTGACTTTATATTGGAAGACTTAATCTAATCTAATAAAAGAGAAACATGCAAATTGGTGTCACTCCACTATATCCCAAGCCACGCCCACCAGCCAATCAGAGCAACTACATGCAAATTAAACCAACCAAGATGGCCACTGGCAGCCATGAAGCTGGAACAAGCAGAAGGCTTGGTTGCCCCGGTGATGGAGGAAGCCAAGCTTCCTGCCTGCTCTGGCTGGCTGTGACCGCCACTCAAGGCAACAAGTTTCAATTATAGAAGATAAATAAATCCCAGATACCTGCTTCCAGCTACCTTAACTGGGAGCCTGAGTTGCTGGGGGCCGTGGCCAGCCTGCAAACAGCCATTAACTCCTCATCCATGCTGCACAGGTACCCCAGCAGGGACCCCCAACCCTGAAGTGGCTGTGGCTAGCCTGAAAACAGCCATCAGCCACTCACCCAGGGCCAGGCACTCCAGCAAGACTCCCCTCCCAGAAAGGGGTGTGGCCAGATTGAAAACAGCCCTCAGCCCCTCACCCAGGCTGGCCAGGCACTCCAGCAGGGACCCCTACCCTGAAGAGATTGTGGCCAGTCTGAAAATGGCCCACAGCCCTTCACCCAGGCTGGCCAGGTACCTCAGTGGGAACCTCACCCTGATCCAGGACATCCTTCAGGACAAACCAGCCGACCCCTAACCATGCACCAGGCCTCTATCCTCCTATATATTAAAAGAGTAATATGCAAATGGACCCTAACAGCAGAATAACTGGGAAAGACTGGTCACTATGACACACACTGACAACCAGGGGCAGATTCTCAATTCAGAAGCTGCCTCCTGGTGGTCAGTGCACTCCCACAGGAGGAGCTCTGCTCAGCCACAAGCCAGCCTGACAGCTGCCAGTACAGAGGTGGTGGTGGGAGCCTCTCCTGCCTCCTCGGCAGCACTAAGGATGTCCAACTGCAGTTTAGGCCTGTTCCCCACAGGAAAGTGGACATCCCCGGAGGGCTCCTGGGCTGTCAGAGGGATGTCTGACTGCCAGCTTAGGCCCAATCCCCTGGGGAGTGGGCCTAAGACAGCAGGTGGACATCCCTTGAGGGGTCCCAGACTGTCATAGGGCACAGGCCAGCCTGAGGGACCCCAAGTGCACAAATTTTTGTGCACAGACCTCTAGTCTATATATATATAAAAGCCTAAGTGACAGACTGACCATTTCATTGCCTGATCAGTAGCTATAATGCACACTAACCACCTGAGGGCAGATACTCAATGCAGGAACGGAAACCACAGGCATGGGAACATGGAACAGACTGATAAATCTCAAAGAAAAGGGGGTGAGGAAAGGACAGGAAGAGACTAGCCAAAGATCTTATATGCATACTAGAGGCCTGGTGCATGGATTTGTGCACGGGTGGGGTCCCTCAGCCTGGCCTGAAGGAATTAGGCCAAAACTGGCTGTCTAATATCCTCCAAGGGGTCCCGGATTGCAAGAGGGCACAGGGCAGGCCAAGAGACCCCACTGGTGCATGGCACTGGGCCTGTAGTATTGTTAGAATGTCAAATCTCCTCACGTTGATCTATAGATTCAATGTTATCTTAATAAAAATTTCTTCAGGATTTTTTTTTTAAGAAACCAATAAGCTAGTTCTAAAATGTATATGGACTGCAAAATGGCCTATAATACCAACAACAATTTTGTAAAAAAATAACACTGGGGGCTTATGCCACTTGAGTTCTAAAGTTATTACAGAGTTATATTAATCAAGATGCTATGACTCTGGAATAAGAATAGATGTATAGATCAATGGAACAGAATAATTTTTCCATATATTATTCTACACATATTTATTCAACTGATTTTAGAAAAGATGCCTAGATTATTTAATGGAGAAAGTACAGATGTTTGAAAAGTAATGCTAGAATAACTGGATATCCACATGAAATAAAAAGAATCACAATTATTATATTCACACCATTAAGAAAAGAAATAAAATAAATCACAGATCTAAATGTAATAGCCAAAGCTAGAAAACTGTAAAAATAAACAGGAGAAAATATCTGTAATTTGAAGTTATGCAAATACATCTTAGTACACAAAAAGCATGAAGAATAAATTCAGTCTCCTCAAATTTTACTGTTTGATTAATTCAAACAATTTTTTGAAACTTTCTCTTGGTTTTTAGACATAATCATTTCCAGTGGTCATACTGCAATTTCAAATTTTCATCTCACCTCTTTGATGGCAGTTCTGTCATTTGTGTGTGGCATGGTGTTGTTTAAGTTCCCTAACCTCTCTATGTCTCAATTTCATCATCTATAGAACAGAAATACTAACAGTTTCTATGGCACGAGGATGTTACTATTAAATGGGGTATTAAAGGAAAAGCTGTGGGGAAGCATGGGACTTGGTTGTAATGTCTATAAGGAGAATTTTGTGAAAGGTCAGAGTCTTCTAGGGGACTTTGCCAAAGGCAGCAGACCTTGCCTTGACTTTTACAAACAAGTCTGAGCCCCCAGGTGTTTTACTAAAATCTTTATGTTTAGACTTCAAAAGGTCCTTGTTTGAAAGACACTGCAGATGCAAGTGCTTTCTCAAGCATATTTAACCTGCTGATTATATCAAGAGGTTAATTTTAGTTCAAGCTGTTGTTCCAATAAAAGCCTAAGGTGAACAGGGCTATTTGCTCCTAAAGCAAAACACACCCTTAGCCTCTCTTTCACAGAAATGTGTCTCAGAATAATCATTCATCCGTCACTCAGTGTCGGCTAATCAGCTGGGCATGAAGCATTCAGTACAGTGCTTGACACAGGTTCAGCATTTAATGTACTAGTTACTCCTATTAGTTTCCAGAATTCATTATCTTCTTTCATAATTTTCAAGAAATATTGATTCCATTAAACTATGTGATTACTTTTCAAAATACTAAAAAGAAATATCAAAAGCCGAGGAACAATGAAACTATAATAGCAAAAACATGCCCAATACCCAGATCTTAGTTTCTAAATACTATCCTATCTAATAAAAGAATAATATGCAAATCAACTGTCACTCTGCAACAAAGATGGTGGCACCCACAGTGGCCAGGACAGGATGCTGGCAGCATCACCCTGGCAACGTGAGCCCAGCAGGCAAGTGTGGCCCACAGGCAGCACCCAGCAGGGCCTGCTTGGCCCTGTCACCATAGTGACCCATGAGCAGCCAACAGCGGCCTGCAGGCAGCACCCAGCAGGGTCTGCTTGCCCATAACTGTGGTATGGAGCAGCTAAGCCTTGCAGAGATCAGAGAACCACGGGGAGCAGGCCCAAGCTGTCAGTAGGACATCCCCTGAGGGCTCCAGAACTGGAGAGGGTGCAGGTCAGGTGAGGGACCTCTAGTCTATTCTGTGCACTGGGCCTCTAGCCTATACTAATAAAAGCCAAGGTGGCCTTTGCACATGATGTCATCACAAGATGGCTGCCACAAGATGGCCATTACAAGATAGCCGCATGCACAGCAGAGGCTGGGCCCAGCAGCCACTTTATGCGGTGAGGCCTGGGGTCCCACAGCTCCATGTGGCATGGAGGAGGCTGGTCCCGGCATCTCTGCTGCCTCACATGAAGGAGGTGGGTCCCAGCAGAGGAGACATGGCACGGCAGGGGAGGACAGTTGTGGGCAATCAGGCCAGCAGGCCAGGGCAGTGGGGGGGCAATCGGGCCAGCAGAGAAGCAGTTAGGCATTAATCAGGCTGGCAGGGGAGCAGTTAGGGGGTAATCAGGCTGCAGGCATAAGCAGTTAGGGGCAATCAGGCAGGCAGGCAGGTGAGCAGTTAGGAGCCAGTGGTCCCAGATTGTGAGAAGGATGTCCAAGTGCCAGGATAGGCCCAGGTATCAGGCCTAAACTGGCAGTTGGACATCCCCCGAAGAGTCCCAGATTGGAGAGCGTGCAGGCCGGGCTGACACAAATTTTACGCACAAATTTCATGCACCAGGTCACTAGTTGTCCAATAAAAGAAAGCAAAACCCTTTAGAGAAATGGATGAATACAGGGCTGGGGCAGGGAAAGTGTTACATAAGCCTAGAGCATCTTGTAATGCAATAAAGTAATATAGTGCTGAAAAAAACAAAAGGATGGGGTATGTCAAAGGAGTCAATCTTAAAGAGCTCCAACATTAAATGAATAAATCAACTGTCTTTTCTTGTACCTTGTACCCAAGCAAAAATTCACAGGAAAAAATAAAATCATTCAAAATTAATAATCACTTTGGCTGGCACAATTTGTTATCCCAATGTGTCATTCTCTTCAGAGTTTTATTTAATCTGTGCATATTGCTTTCTAGAGTAAAGATAATATTCCCAGCTTTCCTTGCACTTAAGAATGGCTCTGTGACTAATCTCTGGCCAATGAGAAAGAAGTAGAAATATCATATATCAGCTTCCAAGAAGGTTCCTTTATGTTATAGAGTAGATAACATAACAACTAAATTACAATACAAAGTATAAGATAAATATACATAAGCCCACACAAATGAATATATATATATATATATATATA
>PVJC01004588.1:0-63077 GCA_004026665.1 Murina feae | reverse complement strand
ACACACAGAAGGCGCCTGGCAGACTGGGGCCATCATAGGACATCCACTGAGGGGTCCCAGACTGTGAGAGGGCACAGGCCAGGCTGAGGGACTCCCTCCACCCCGAGTGCACAAATTTTTGTGCACCGGGCCCCTAGTAGTATTATAATACCAACTAGATACCCAGTGCATGAAGTTTGTGCACAGGGTGGGTGTGTGTGTCCCTCAGCCCACCTGCACCCTCTCCAATCTGGGACCCCTCAAGGGATGTCTAACTGCCCATTTAGTCAGACATCAGGCAGTTGGACATCCCTCTCACAACCCAGGACTGCTAGCTCCCAACTGCTCGCCTGCCTGCCTGACTGATTGCTCGTAGCTGCTTCTGCCGGCTAGCCTCATCACATTTTAACCACTACCCTGCCAGCTTGATTGATGCCTAATTGCTACCCTGCAGGCCCAATTGTCCCTAACTGACCTCCCCTGCTGGCCTGGTTGCCACTAACTATTCTTCCCTGCCAGGCTGGTCACCCCCAACTGTTCTCCCCTGCAGGCTTGGTTCCCCCACCCCCAACTGCCCTCCCCTGCCAGCCATCTTGTGGTGGCCATTTTTGACCATTTAGGGGAAATCATCTTGTGTTGGCGTGGTGGTCAATTTGCATATTACCTCTTTATTAGATAGGATAACAAAGTTAAATTATTTTGCTGGAAATATTTCTTATTTTTACAAGAAAAAGTTGAAGTGCCTCTCATTGTAAATGATAACTTTATCCATTTTTTTTCACTACTTGTATTTGAAAGCCAGTGATGCATTGTTGCCCAGGAAACTTCCATCAGCCCTTGTGCTAAAAGGCCCTAAGGACTAAGGAGTGGCCAGGAAAACCAATGGGGCTCTGGGCTTTTAACTGTCAACTTCACCTTCATTAGAGAAATTTATTTGAAATCTCATGTTTAATGTCTAAAATTCGTGATGTTTGTTTTCTAGTTCTTATTATGTACTAGTGGCCCAGCATGCGAAATCATGCACAGTAGGCTGCCCGCCACTTCCACAGGAGCCGGTGAGAGCTATGCTACTTCTGCCAGAGGCAGGCAGGAGGGAGCCACAGCACTTCCGTGGGAGCTAAGTGAGCCACTGCTTTCACCAGCGGGAGCTGGGGGAAGTGGGGAGGGACTGAGAGGTGCTCCATGAATCTTCTGGTGACCACTCGCACATGCAGCCCCACCCACCCACGCACACCTGCTGGGCACAAAGCCCCCTGCTGATCAGTTGTTACACATGAGGGTGTGATGACCATTTGCATATTAGCCTTTTATTATATTGGATATTTGTGTCAAATAATAGAAATTTCAAATTACTTAAGATAAATTTATTTTCTGTTCAAAGAAGATGATGCTTTGATATTCAGCAGCCTCAAGTTTCCAATGATGGGGCCACATTTAAACCCAAGGTTAAATTAGCTCTGTGTAGGAAAGCAAGGGCAACCATCATTGAATCTCAGTATCTCAGCATGAAATGCAATTAATATTCATGGTCTGACTTCTGTGGCTGCTCTGTCTCAACTTCCCCACTGGCAATACACTACAAGGCCCCAAATGCTTCCAGTGTCTCACATACAGTAGGCTCTCCCATCCTGCAGGCCTTCATCCTTATAGTGCCTCTGCCTGAACCACTCTCCCCACCCAGTTCATAAGATTAAATTCCAGTGTCACCACTGAGTTTCCTTGAAGTCTTAGTTATCTTCTCTATAAAACATTTCCTTATCATCCAGGCTGACTCCAGTATTCTACTTTTCATTCTCCTACTGCACCTTCCTCCATCCTAGCAATTATATTGAATTGCAATCATGTGTCTGTTCCTCCCTGTCTACTGTATGACCCTTGAGAGTGGTCCTAGTCACATATTTTAAATCCCCTAACCTAATTGCTGGTAGAAAGTAGGATTTCAAAATGTATAGGGGATGAATGAATGGCATGCACAAGATAATTTGTGTTGCTTCTTTGGAAATTTATGTACCTGAGGTCAATCAGTGAAAAAGTTTTTGATGTCTGAAATGAGCATAAACACACTTTTGGCAGGTGGTAATTTTTCTAGCCTTCCCTGGGATAAGAACTATTAATCTATTCTACTAAGAATAGGTGAACAAAAAAGATAAGACTGTATATAATACTTTACTTGTCTTTCATTTTGAATTAAGTCACCATCCAAACACAACTGACAAGCAGCTAGAGGGGCCACTGGTGTGATCTGGCAGCCAGCGGTATTAGGTATTAAATAATGTCTAGACTCCGTGAGATTTTTCTGTCCAATGTATCCCAATTTCACACATAAAAAGGGAGCTGAAGAAATCCTCAGTATGATCATACTCTAACTTTCACAAGAAATCTGACCCCAAAATAAAAATGATAGCATAACAATTTTTCTAGGAGTTAATATTATGTGAATTAGCTTTTCCATAATACAGCTATAGTATTATAACAACAAAATGCAGTTGGCATTTTTTGCTGAATCAAATCTCGTTCTTTGACAGCGATAATGTAACTAAGAGGCCCTGTGTACAAAATTCGTTCATGAGAGTGTGTGTCCCTCAGCCCCGCTCATAGGGATCGGGCCTAAATGGGCAATTGGACATCCCTCTCACAATCCAGGACTGGTATCTTCTAACTGCTAGCCTGCCTGCTTGCCTGATTGCCCCTAACAGTTTCTGCCTGCCAGCCTGATCACCCCCTAACCACTCCCCTGCCAGCCTAATGGATGCCTAACTGCTTCCCAGCTGGCCCAATTGCCCTGAACTGCCCTCCCCTGCTGGCCTGGTAACCCCTAACTGCCCTCCTCTGCCAGCTGGTCACCCCTAACTGTCCTCCCCTGCTGGCCTGGTCACCCCCAACTGCCCTGCCCTGCAGGCCTGGTTCCCCCAACTGCCCTCCTCTGCTGGCCTGGTTGCCCCCAACTTCCCTCCTCTGCAGGCTTGGGTTCCCCTGACAGCCCTTCCCTTTAGGCCTTGTCCCTCCCAACTGCCCTCCCTTGCCAGCCAGGTCACCCCTAACTGCCTTCACCAACTGGCCTGGTTACCCCTCACTGCCCTCCCCTGTCAGCTCAGTCACCCCTAACTGCCAACCCCTGCAGGCCTGGTCCCCCCCAACTACCCTCCTCTATAGGTCTGGGTCTCCCCAACTGCCCATGCCTGCTGGCCATCTTGTGGTGACCATCTTGTGTTCACATGGGGGTGGCCATCTTTGATCACATGGGGAAGCCATCTTGTGTGTTGGAGTGATGGTCAATTTGCATATTACCTCTTTATTATATAAGATTCTGGATATCTTATTTCTAGTTTAGGTATTCTTGTTATTTATTTGTTTTGATACAGATTAACTTCACACTATGGAAAGAATGAAATTTTTTAGTTAATCCTCATCTGAGGGTACTCCATCCATTGATTTTTAGAGAAAGTGGAAGGGTGGGAGAAGAGTGGGAGGGAGAGAGAGAGAGACATCAATGTGAGAGAGACACATCAATCTGGTGCCTCTTGCACATGCCCTGACCTGGGCAAGGATAGAGCCTGCAACCCAGGTACATGTCTTTGACTGGGAATCAAACTGGAATCTTTGGTTCTTGGGCCAATGTTCTAACCAATGAGCAAAATTGGCCAGACATCCTTAGTGGTACTGCAGAGGTGGGAGAGGCTCCTGCCACCACTGCTGCACTCACCAGCCTTGAGTCTGGCTCAGGGCTTCTGGCTAAGCAAAGCTCCCCCTGTGGGAGCTCACTGACCCCTAGGGAGCAGCTCCTGCATTGAGAGTCTGCCCCCTGGTGGCCAGTGTTCACCAAGCAACTGGTTGTTCCACTGTTCAGTTGATATGCCTATTAGCCTTTTATTATATAGGAGGATCCTATATACTACCTTTCCCATTTTTATTACTAACTCAAAAGCTCTGTGGAAAAACTTGAACTTATATAAAAGCTGTGAATCCATTAAAGTGAATTTTAATTCTAAGAAATGTCAAATTTGAATATCAATAATATTCTAGAGGTTGGAATTTTTGACATATTTGATCCTCTCTGAAATAAAATTTTATTTTCCTATCAGCAGGTAATACTTACGTGAAAAGGAAGTGCATTTGAAAAAGTTCTGGCCACTGAGATATCAGCAGTGCTGTGAGTGTCCATCAATGTGCAAAATTTTTACTGACCCAATGTGAAGGTGCTTAGAGTATAAAGTTTCCATTAATCCATTAGATTTTCCACTTAAAATGTTCTTTCATCTTCCTTCATTCGCCTTAGGCCTCCATTTGAAGAGCAAGAAATAAGAGGTTCTGTTTCATGTTGTTTTTTTTATTTTTATTTTTTATTGATTTCAGAGAGAAAGGGAGAGGGAGAGAAAGATAGAAACATCAATGATGAGAGGGAATCATCTATTAGCTATCTCTTACATGCCCCCTTCCCTCACCCCCTGCCAGGGGTCAAGCCCACAACCGGGGCATGTGTCCTGACCAGGAATCATACCGTGACCTCCTGGTTCATGGGTCGATGGTCAACCACTGAGCCGGACTACTTCATGTTTTGAAAATATACATGTTTGTCACTTTTTAAAAATAAACTATTCATTAGAACAGTTTTTGGTTCACAGAAAAATTGAGTGTAAGGTATATTTCTCATGTACTCCTGCCCCTCTACATACACGGCCTCCCCCACCGTGAATATCCTGTTGCAGAGGAGTACATTTGTTACAACTGATAAACCTAACCTCACACGTTATCATCACCCAAAGTCTGTAGATAACATCAGAGTTCATTCTTTGTGTGTGTGTGTGTGTGTTTAATTATTTATTGTTTAAACTTTAAAGTATTACATAAATCTCCTTTTTCTCCCATTGACCTCTCCCCAGCCACCCCCACTCTCCAGCACATGCCCTTCCCCCATCACCCTATCTGTGACCATTGGTTATGCTCATATGCATGAATGCAAGTCCTTTGGTTGATCTCTTCCCCCCCACCCACCACCTTCCCTCATAGGTTGGACAGTCTGTTTGATGCTTCTATGACTTGGGTTCTATTTTTGTTCATCAGTTTATGGTGTTATATGTTCTATGGATTTTGACAAATGTATAATGACACATATCCACAATGATAGTATCATACAGAATACTTCTAAAATACTCTATACTTGTCCTTTTTTAAATTTTATTCATTTCAGAGAGGAATGGAGAGGGAGAGAGAGATAGAAACATCGATGATGAGAGAGAGCCATTGATTGGCTGCCTCCTGCACAGCCTACACTGGGGATCAAGCCTGCAATGGGCATGTGCTGTGACCAGGAATTGAACTTTGACCTCCTGGTTCATGGGTCAATGGTCAAACACTATGCTTGTCTCTTTCAATGCTGAACTTAGATTTAAAACATATCTGTCACTATTAAATAAAGATATAAGGCTGTTATTTTAGTGACATATGTTAATCCAATGTAGGTTTCAAGACCCTGTTAAATGATGTATTTTTTGGTTCTGTTTATCAAATATAATTATACACAGGCTAATAGACTCCTCAATCAAGTGGCTTTTAAATTCAAATCATATATTGAGATAGCAAACGTACAGGGATATAAGTACTATTTGTAAGTGTAATAGTGATTGCCAAGGAATAGTCCCTCATTTGGGGATAACAGTGTCACAGGGTACTGCATGACGGCCGCCAAAAATAAACCCTTTTCTTTACTCTTCACTCTGGCAGTACAGGTCTCGATGTCATAAACTCTCTCTCAGGGTGTTCCACAGGACTCGCACCTCATGGTGTGTTCCCTCTGCATAGGAATCGCTGGTGACAAGCATCTGAGAAATGGTGCAAGCCTTAGTTTTTTTGTGTGTGTGTTTTGTTTTATTTTAGATTGAGATTTAAAAAGCACATTGGCCATTTAAAATTTGGATGAAGTCTGACAGCACATGAATTGTTTAATTGCACTTAACCCAACATTTCCCAAACTAATTTAATCATGGAACATTTTTTTCTAGGGATTTTATAAAAGCATAACAAAGGCTGGGTACATCAAAATTCCTGGAAACTGTTTTTGGACATGCAGGTTCTGGTAAAACAAAATGTAATAATAAGATAATTGATATTACCAATATTATTTTAAAAATATAATGCATGTGTAATTTATTGTTTTTCTTCCTCTATATTAATTTTAGTTTATATTTGCTGTTTATATTTGTTTCAAAATAGTGATTCATATTCAGTGCTTAATAGAGTTTTTTCAGATATCTCACCAATTAATAAGAGCCATAAATTTGCAGTCTACACATTCCAAAATTATGAGCAAACAACTCCAAAGAAATAACCTCAAATTCTACTTCACTAAAATATATTACACATATACAGAGTTTATGATCACCTAAAATGCATATCCTGAAAGAAGAATCTATTGAACCAAATAAGTATACTAGTGTGAAACAATTCTAAGACTTAAAAGATGACAGATTCCAGTTATATATTTTTAAAATAAAGATGATGGCCCTGGCCAGGTGACTTGGTTGGTGGGAGTGTGTCCTGTACACTAAAAGGTTACAGGTTCGATTCCCAATCAGGACACATATTTAGGATACAGTTTCGGTCCCCAATCAGGGCCCTTACAGGAGGCAACTGATCATTGTTCCTCTCTCACATCAGTGATCCTCTCACTCTCTTCTCTCTATCCCTACCCCTCTTTCTAAAATCAATAAACATATCCTCTGGTGAGGATAAAAAAAACACCAAATAGATAAAGATGATGAAACAAGATACTTCATGAATTGTAAGCAAATTTTATTTATAAACAAACTTCATTTATAAGCAAACTACTTATTTCCATCATCACTATGATGGGACTGATACCTTGAATGGTTAAGAGAATTTTTATATGGTATGTAAAGCACCTAGTCCTATATCTAGCATTTAATAATGTATCAAAACAATAATTTAAAAAAATTTCTATTAAGAATCATTATGAAATTATGTGTATATTAATTATATTTATATAAATATATTTAGTCTAAGGAACAGGCAATGCTCATAGTGAAATGAGAATGATCAATATATTCCCAACTTTTAAATAATCCCTTCTATTTCAAAATGTAACTATTCACATAAAGGCTTTAATCATAACTGTTAACCCACAAAAGAGATATTCTGTGGTTGTCATAATTAGTGTATGTATCCCAGGTGATTTTAAAGAGCAAACATTAAACTTATCTAAAGAACTGCATTTAACATAATTATGCAAACAACTCCTATTTTCCATGTGTTTCTCTCAGTTGAGCATTCAGAATTCCAAAGACAGAGAAAGTGATGGTCCAATTTGACAATAACCCACTAAGTTAGTCATGGCTTTAGAGGAGGCTCATGAACTAGACATAGTTGCAGAGTAGGGTGACCAGTTGTCCTGGTTCCCTGGGACTGCAGAATTTTCTGGAACATGAAATTTTGAGTGAGAAAACTGGGACAGTCCCAGCCAAACCAAGGCAGTTGGTCCCCTTCCAAGAAGCCACACCTGCAGACATGGTAAGGAGGAATTCTTGGGAGTGGAATTGGGTGGTTGAAGGGCTCAATAGTACTTCATTACATTGTGCAGTCTTCATATTCATAGAACCAATACTCACAAAATTTGAAGTATCTGTGCCTGATTTTTGGAGGGAGGTGGGGATAGGAGGAATGTGGATGTGGTGATTTACCTGTGGTACTTCATAAAGTAAAAGTTTAGCACAGTCTCACCATATTTACTGCAGTATATTTCAAAGAAGAGATAATTGAGGTAAGTTTGGTGATTTAGATTACAGGAATTCTTTTATGAATTTAGTTTGCCCAGCAGAAAAATTCTTAAATATATACAGCAAAAGAAATTTTACTTTTATAAATCCTTAACTAATGCTCCAAAATACTTTAAGTCAACTTCATAACCAGAACTAAAAGTGACAAAATAAGGAATACAAAATGTGTCAAAAATGTTACCTCTGACAGCCAAATGTCATCTTTTTTTCACATTTTAAAATGAAAATATTACAAAAAAGTAGGACATTTTATTTATTTATTTTTAAAATATATTTTATTGGTTTTTTTTCCAGAGAGGAAGGGAGAGGGATAGAGAGTTAGAAACATCGATGAGAGAGAAACATCAATCTGCTGCCTCCTGCACATCCCCTGCTGGGAATGAGCCCGCAACCTAGGTACATGCCCTTGACCGGAATCGAACCCGGGACCCTTCAGTCCGCAGGCGACGCTCTCTCCACCGAGCCAAACCGGTCAGGGCAAAAGTAGGACATTTTAGCTTAAAAAAGACATGTTATTTCCAATGTGTTTGCTCTTTGCTAGTCATATTGACTGAGTGACTTTTAAAAAAATGTTTAATTCTTTTTAAGTCAGTAGGCCAATGGACTGTATTTTGGTCATAAGCAATGACAAGAGGTACTCATAGAGGAAGTTTTTCTTACTATAATGGCATATCTGGCAAGAAAAAATCACCACAACCTCTTAAATTATAAACTATGATGAGCATAAGTCATTATTCCATACTATGAACATTCTGGAAGTCTACTGCACAGCTTCTAGAAGTAGGATCTAGAGGTCCCTAGGACTCCCAAACCAAAATAAATAATGCCAATACTATAAGGCATTTGGGAATACAAAATACAACTTATTATACACAAGAATTCTGGGTAAGTTGAAAATTCCCTTCAGCCATATGAAGGAGAGGCTTATAATAGATTAAACACTGAAAGTTTAACACTGGCTCAAGATAGATTTTGCAAAGGAGTATGGAAGGAAGAACTAATCAATATAAAACTAACCAACATAACAATGAATGCCATCCCACTGACAGGAATCACAGCTACAAAATCCCAGTTGAAACGTGTACAAATTACTGCCTGTGATATACCTTTAGAGAAATATATTCTGAGGAATAATCTTGCCATGTGAATCTGAAAGCAGACAGGTCTCATGATTTTGGTGCTCCAAAAGAGATTATAATCTTGTGGAAAATAAATCTCAGACAAAGTCTAACTATAAATAAAGAAACACAAAAAGAAAAAGTTCACCATTCCTTCCAAGGAGATTAGTGGCTTTTCTGTACTATGATTTTTTGGTTTGTTTACATTATAAATGTTTAATTTCTTAACTAGGCAATGGGAAATGGTTTATATTCTTTGAAATAGTTAAATGATCAATTAATATTGTAGGACGAGAGAGAGAGAGAGAGAGAGAAAGAGAGAGAGAGAGAGAGAGAAAGAGAGAGAGAGAGAGAAACCATGATAAAACTGATTGCTGTTCTCTACATTAAAACTAATTCAATTAATACTGAAAAGAGGGAGATAAAATAATTCAGATAAAGTGTAAATTTTACTGACCTAAAAATAACTTGCTTGTTTGTATTTTCTCTAATATGTAATGTTAATTATCTTAGCATTTACACTAAGTGTGTTTTCTTCTCAATAGCATAAGTTCCTGTTAAAATAGCCTTTTCACAGAAAACCTGGGATCCAAGTTATTAGGGAAGTTAGGAGGTATTTTCCACCTATTTCTTTGTCTCAATTTGCCTAAGAGCTTTTATTTTAGAGGGCTCTGGTAGTCATGAATCCTTGCAATGTTTGCTATCATGTTCCTCGTTTCTCTAGAAATGAGGTTTCTTATCCAAGTGTAGTAGGTAGGTAGATAGGCATGAATAGAGTTGGAACAATAGACCAGGTGCAAAGGGTCATCAGGGCAGAGAGTTCCAGGTGCCTAGCAATGAGTAAAACTACAAGCCTTTGCACCATCACTCCCTTAAGCATTAAACCTTAGAGATGACATCTAGGCCTCAGTTGTGTTTCAGCTCCAGGCCTGGAGAAGCAGCAAAATCAGATGGGGCAACACCATGGCTGACCTCAGGACCAATGACCTCCTGCCCTGACGCCAACCAATCAGCGCACCCTGAGGGAGCACACCTGATAAGATGATGAATATTCTATTGAAATCCTCCCCTGATACCTCCAGATAAAAGCTCTTAAGACAGAGATCCTTCCAGCTCCCTCCTCCCCGCCCCCCCACACACACACCTCTCTCTCTGGAGCACACCTGAACTTTCCCTCCCTCTTTCATCTCTCAAAGGTACGCATTTCTATTTTCTCTCTTTCCCCTTCCTAAGCTTCAAGGGCCCTCTTTTTGAATCTGTAACTCATTTTCTGAGGCCATTTTTTCTATGGCTCACTTCTTCTAACTCTGTGATTTTCTAAATAAACTTTCTCTTATAGTTTTGGTCTTGACTCTGAATTCTTTCTTAGCCAGAACTCAAGTTCTGTGGTTGCTGAAGCGAGGTCTAGCACCTGGCACCATTTTGCCGCCAACAAAAGCAGTTGCTTAAATTCTTGTGTTGGGAGTTCCTTTCCCTTCTCCTCACTTTCCTTTAGTGCCTAACCATATACTGAACTTGATTCCTAGAAAAGCTTACTGCACAACATCTGTGTTGACCCACACTGAGAACAATCTCAGCTGAGCGACACTCAAGTTTCCTCATTGAAGCATCTGTTCTGAGGAGCACATGCGTTTGACCACCTGAGGCCCATATTAAATGAGACGAAGGGTCCAATGTTCTTACCGGAGGGTTTACAGAGACCATGTCACTGATTGCAACTTTTCCTGGCTATTTTGCATCTGGACACACAATGACAAGCAATAGTTGTCAGGGTGACCACATCCGCAAGCCGAGTCCCTCCAGTCCTCTGTCTCAAGCGACTCAGACACGTCTGCCCCTGAGGTTCTATGCCTATCATATATGTAGACCCTCAGCCTGTTAATCTATAGGTAAAAGAGAATTGAGAAAACGAACAAAATTGCCTTTTCTCTTTCACATTTATCTCTGGGTCAAAAAGAAAGGAATTATTTGTAATCTTAGCACTCTTGCTCAGAAAAGCCCCTTAATTAACTAACTTGTGTGGACAACCTAAAGGTGTGACACTCCTGCAGTTATGTAATCCCAGTCCAAGTTCCCAGGGGCTAAAATCTGAAAACTCTGGTAAGGAAGAAAATGACATAGTTACATGACCTCATTCTTTTTATTTATAAACTTGATTGATTTCAGCCTTTTCCTACTGATCAGTATTTTGCAAGTGGGCAATGTATATAAAATCCCCCTGTTCTTCTCTAAATCCCAAAAGTAAACGGTGGAATTGTAAGCTATAGGGGAGCCCCAAGGTGTCCCTCTGAGTTTGCACTTGGATAAGCTGTCTGTGCCATCCCTCCGAGGACAAGGGCGGGTTTGGCCTCTGCATTAAATGCTCCTGCTGACAAGACTATGTGTGGAGGCAGGTCTACTGACTTCTGGCTGGTAGAAGGACCTTAATCAGGTCCTTCAGCAGGACCTTAATCAAAGCCTCCAATCCAAGGATCTTAAGGTAAAACCTGTAAGGCTCTGAAATGCATGAGGCAACAAAACCGTACCACATACAGAAAGAAAAGATAAGCAGCTTTGAAAAATGAAAGAAACAAAAAAAGCTACCTGAGGCTATGAACTTGCTGTCATTCACCAGGAACAAATTAGAGGGAGATAGTAGTGTCTGGAAGAGAGAGGACACAGTTTAATCACAGACACTGTCTTCAGAAGACCAGAAATCAGCGAAGCGAAATTAAAAACTCTGCTCACGTCCCAGAGAAAGGAAATCAAAGCTGAATAATTAAATCAGTGTTGTCATTAAGACACATCACACTTGCTTTAATTGACTGCACTTTCATGGTCAATCTAAATAGCTCGGACTTCTCTGAACACAAAGCCTTGCAGTGTGGTAATAAAGCAGCATTTTCATAGGCTACATGAAATATCATATTTAGGGACATCTTGCTGACAAAATAATCAAACCATCCAAAGTACCTGAAAACATATTCAAAGAGTGTTGTGCACTCCCTAGAACAGAGGGATAAAGCCTCTAAAAGCTAGGCCTACCCCAACAAGGGTTTCAAAAGTGGCTGTTTCCAGAAAAAAGAAAGCAACTAGGCCAAATTAGAGAAGAAGAAAATATATACCAGGAAGATATTAGACGGGAAATAATTATTTTTTAAAAGCCCAGTGTCTGACTCTAAGTTCCACAGGTCAGCCTGACCTGGATTGTGTCTATTCCTGTGACCCTGTCCTTTTTCCCAGCATGTGGGGAACAGTCCTTTAGGTCAGGCAGGACCTCGGGAGCTGGGCAGGGCTGAATGGCCAAGCAGTGACTCAGTCAGCGTAGGAAGGGTTTAGTTGCCATGGCTCTCTGACCTAAGCAAGATGATTGATTCTTCAAAGAACTGAGCAGGTGGACTAGTCTCATCTGTCCTCTCCTTACTTCCTAGAAATTAGCTGCCCTTTGGGTATTCAAGGGGGAAAATATAAACCCCAAACCAATGGAGCTGACCTCACTTTTCATATGCAATATTGGATGAGGCCCACTAAATATTAATAGACTTCAAAGTCTTTATGGTGAAGTTCAAAATAACTAAATCAGGGTAACTTTTGCTAAAGCTCTCCAATACAAATTTCTACTGGGGTACTAATATGCTTACAATCCCCAGCCCCTTTCTTGTAGGAGAGAAATGGCCTTAGGCATCCGTCTGGCACCCAAGTCCAATTGTCTAGTAGACAACTTAAAAAAAAATCAGTGTGGCTCATGGCTGGGCATCAATCTAAGAACCAGGAGGTCACAGTTTGATCCCTGGTCAGGGCACATGCCCAGGCTGCAGGCTGGATCCCCAGGAGGGGCCTGCAAGAGTCAGCTGATCAATGATTCTCTCTCATTAATGTTTCTCTCTCTCTCTCTCTCTCTCTCTCTCTCTCTCTCTCTCTCTCTCTCTCTCTCTCTTCCTTTCTGAAGTCAATAAAAATGCGAGTATATCTTTTTAAAAACTGAAATTATGAAAGAATTTAAATAGGATTAAATCCACCCCAGACATTGATTTTTTTATCTGTCTATACTTTGTGTAGTAATATGAGTTGCTATAAATTAAATTAAAAGATCTTTCTTCCCATCCTCAACCTAAAAAATACCATCACTTCTTATTGCCCTGAAAGTTATATTTCTTTTTGTTTTTTTTTTGTTTTTTTTTACAGAAGTTCTTACTTCATACACTTAATTATCAATGCCAGGGATGCCAATGTCATCTGGGATAAAGGCACTCTGGTTTTCAGAATGCTTTCAGAATGACAGATCCCACCAGTCTGTAACACCACTGGTGTACTAATGAAAACCCACCCGCTTCAGCAGACCAAAGCTGTGATTTCCTGTTCAAAACATATTGAAATAGAGCCCTCTGTCAGCACCTGCCGTCCCTGGGACTGATCTTCAGCCTGTGTACCTCCATGGGAATTCTCATTGTGCTCAATTCTATGAGAAAATTCAAAAAATTCACCACCTCATTTTCAAGGTGTGAATACATCCTATCATTATCCATTAGCTATTGAGTACTAGCAGTGCACCTGGCACCTATTATGGCAGAAAGCATTGTTATAACAATTCTGAACATAACTAGAGTCACCACTGTCCCTGCTCCCAAGGGAAAGAAAAGACTACAGGCATCGACGTGTTGAAAAGTTATTTGAATGCTGCCTCCAACCCACCACTTAGCTAGATAGAAACCCACCTCTCTAGTGCTACAAATAAGATTTGTAGGAAAGAAATTTTCTCTTTTATACACAGAATATGCCCAAGTTTAGGTATCTTCTTTCTCCAAATTTATACCCCCCCCCTTACAGGGTTAACAGACCATACCTGTGGGAATGAAATAAGTAAAATGCGATTAATATTACCTAACATAATTAAGACACTTAATATTACATTATTTCTCCTACTTTTCAGATCAGCCAACAAAATAATGACTAATAAGAATTAAATTTCAGATTCAGGAGGGATTTAGTGAGGACAAGCAGCCATTCTGACACTAACATGAACTGAATAAAAGGTATTGTTTTCTTATCTCATTCTGTTATAATTCCTGAACTCAACACTTACTAGATACCCATGAAAATTTTAAAATCTTACCCTTTGAAAAAGGTTTAATCTTATTAAATTTATGGATCAATATTTAGACTGGTAGGTATTTAAAACATAATCAACATTGGCCCACCAGTGTCAAAATATAAAATTACATAATAATCATCATACACTATTAGTAAAATTGAATCTCATTCATTTACTTATATTTCTATGTAAGTATTATATAAATGCATTAGAACACTACAAATCTCATGTGTCAAGGACACTACAAGAACACTACAAGGAATAGGAAATGGCAGATTCATATGTATTCATATGTGTGTTGGTATATACTTTTCCCATCTTTTGTGGGGGTGATGTTGTTTTTCCCATTTTAAAAATGTTTTCTGTAAATTACTTGCTATCATTTTCTCTATGGCTCAACTTCTGTAAATTGAAGAGAAAATAGTCAGATATCAAATGACATAAAATGAGAGATGAGAATATTCATAAATATAGATGAAATTCAAAGCATATAAACTATTTTACTGAATCTTACAAAAGAAAAAAAATATTGTTGAAATATATAATTTTCCAAAATTAAAACTTTACTCTGGAAGTGGTAAAATAGCCAAACAGTTTAAATACAAATAAAATAATTGTTCAGTGGTCTAATCTTTCCCTTTACAAAAAGCACCAGGTCCACATGGTTTCATAGGGGAATTGTACAAGCTTTTAAAAGCAGTTGATTTTAATGCTACTTAATCTGTTTCACAGCACAGAAAATAAAGGAAGAGATGTAGAACATGGGTATTTAAACCCAATAAAGACTACACAATAAATTAATTTTCAGAACAGTCTTACTTTGGAATATAAATCCTGAGTGAGTGAGGGTTGCTTGAGAAAGGCAAAGCAGATTTTAGAGGAATTTGATCTAGTTGGAGGGAAAAACCCCCAAATAATGCCCAGAATCTAAAACAAATATGAATAACCCCCAACCCCCCCCCCCCCAATCACAGTATTTTGGGTCCTTTGGATCTTCTTAGCAGGAACACAGTAGCAGGAATTTCAAGAACTATTTTTCAAAACGCAGACTTCCTGCACAGCAATCACCGAAGTGCAGGTTATCAAGGCAGAAACAGAATCGGACCCTAGACTTTCTGAATGAGAATTACTGAGTGTTCAGGCTCAAAAATCTGACTTTTAACAACTTTCTCCACTGATCCTTCTGACCACTAAAATTTAACCACCACACTACCTAAGTAGTGGCTTGACTCGTAATAACATCATTTTTGCAGTATTGATTTTACCAGGTGAGACATTTGTATTAGCAATTAACCAAGAAACATTATTTTTATTTGGCCTGGATTTGTTGGTCTATTTTTAATTATGTTACTTTGTAATGATTGTTTTTTAACAAAGATTTATAAGTACAAACTGAAAATTATTACTTTAATATGCTTATTTCTTTTTGTTTGTTTTTTAAATCCTCACTCAAGGGTATTTTCCCATTGATTTTTCAAGAAAGTGGAAGGGGGGAGGAGAGACAGAAAGAGAAAAACATCAATGTGAGAGAGACACATCATTTGATTGCCTCCTGCACACACCAGGATCAGAGCTGGGATCGAGTCTGCAACCGAGGTACATGCCCTTGACCAGAATCAAACTCGGGACCCTTCAGTAAGGAGGTCAATGCTCTATCCACTAAGCCAAACTGGCTAGGGCTGCTAATTTCTTTTACAAACCACCTTCTGTAGCCTTTGTGCTATTGACTCACCTCCATTATTACATAATACAAACCCTTCATTCAATAACAAGTATTTATATAATGCTTATTATCTAATTTACCTTATACTAGGAACTGTTGAAAATAATATATTTTCTCTATCTACCATATTGTTTTTCACTTTATATAATTGCAAGAATTTTAATAACAATCATACTCTCAGATTTTAACAAATTATTTCAGTCACTTTTAATATATTTTTAAAATCAGTTAAAGCTAGACAAACTATACCTAATTGCTGGTAAGAATTTCCACATTGTTTTGCTTACACCAAAATTTTCTGAATTTACTGTTGGATAGATTATACTCAATCATCTTGTAAGAGTATAAAAACAACATTTTACTGAGTAGTTTTTACAGGCAAAAATTCACATTTGCTGTAGAAATGGTTTCTTATTTTATCTTATGCCATTTAATTCTGTTCCCATTTTTCATAAGGAAGTACATTTTCCTTAATGTGGAGACTAATTCATTCAATCTTCAGCATTCCTATATGCTAATTACTATTGAGTGGTTAGGAGACAGAAGAGAACAAAATAAAATCTCTGCCCTCATGTAATTCACATTCATTTGCATTGCTTATTAGTATATTAGTAATTTGGGTACTGTTACTATCAGTATTATTAGTAAATGCATTAATATTGTTTAGAATATAATATTAACTGCCAAGGAAGTTGGTAATAACTATCTAATTTTATTTATCATAATCACAGTAAATTGAAAGCAACAAGAGAAAGCTTTGTTTCCTTCCTTTCACTTTGGAAAAGAAATAGAAAATCTGGAGTTTATCACACCATGAATTATGAATGTTCTTCAGAGGGCGTCTTTCATTATTTCTTCACTCACCAACTTCTGAAATCTCCACCCTACACTTCCATTTAGGGCCAATATTTCACAACTGTCACTGAATCCATCTGTTGCCTTATTTAGAACATTATTCAGATTTTAATGACATCTTTGAGAGCATTTAAAAAACCAATGCCTGGTCCCAATTTTCCCATATCTCTTGAATGCATTAGCATTTTTTTAATTCAAAGCTTTGTGCAGTAAAAGCTAATAAAAATTATCATATTTATTAAAGGTAGAAAGAAACACAGATACAGACTAGATTGTCTTCTAATTGTATTATGCTCTTTCTTACCCTGGAGCTATTGATTAGGACCTTGTGAATCTTAAATCTATCCATTCTTCAAGCTCCCAATTATCACGTGAAGGTTCCTCCACTCACTCCAGTCAATATCCCATACACACCTTTACCTGTTAACTCTGATTAACACTTCATTTAAGTAATGTTTTATGTTAAACATAAATTTTACTGTTTGTTAGTGTTAAGAATTATCAAAAGCAGACTGTCAAATGTCAGAGGGAAGGAGGGCTGGGTGGGTGGGAAGAGATAAACCAAAGAATGTATATGCATATATGCATAAAAGCATGGACACAGACAATAGTGTGGTGAAGGCCTGAGGTGGGGAAGGGGTAGTCTAGAAGGGGGGAAAAAGGAACATCTGTAATACTTCCAACAATAAGGATAAATTTTTAAAAAAGAATCATCTAAAGCATACTACAAAAAGTAATATATTTTGCGCCATCTAGAAATTCTTATAAAGTATTACATATTATCTATTATATAAGTATATATGCATATATATACATGTATAATCCTTTTCTATAGATAAGCAAATTAATAATTGGAATGATAGCCATCTGAACTGTGTGATTCTAGTTTTCTGTATTTCCAATGTTCTATAATAAATGCTCTTTTTAAAATTAAATGTAGCACAAAGTGTTTTTATTGAAGATAGAACTACAAAATATGACTACAAAAATGTTCTATTGTACTTGAGGATAGGGTGCATATTTTATAGTCCTGTAGCTCTGCACCAATTTGCATTGATAAAAACACAGAGGATATAAGTACTCAATAAGAACTTTGAATTGTATGGATTGGAATAGAACAGAAACAAATCATTTTATCAATATATACATCAATACAGGCCCAAAAGTAACCTGATCACCACCTCACTGGGAAATCTACCAGCTGAAGACATTAGGTACATGATCTTTATCTGGGAGAAATTCTGTCCGCTCCACTAGGAAGTTTTAAAACCATGTTTTTATTGCCCAATTATGGGGGTAAAACAAGAATGGCTTTTAGTGGGTGTTGCCCAGGGATGCTAAATATCCTACAATTCTTAGAATGCATTCACACAAAGAACTCTCTCACCCAAGATGCTAGTACTTCATAGTTTAAAAAATTGGTCTGCTTAACCATTTATTTCTGTTTTTACTCTTTAAAAAATTAAGCAAATAAAAAATCAAGGCATACTACTCACATGCCCCAAAGGATATACGGCAGATAGAAGATGGCTTCACTTCTTTGAACTCTTCCCATTGCAAGGAGTGTTCCCTTTGACAGCTTTGGCCAATGAAGTATGACAGAAGTGATGGTCAGCCAGTTCCTGGGCCTAATCTTTGAGAGAATGGACACTTCTGTCCTGTGCTCTTAGACTCCAGCCACCAGGTGAAAAGTAAGATGCCCTGAACTGTGCTTTCAGAAGCATCATGGGAGTGGATCCTCCAACCCCAATGATTCCACATGGATCTTAAATCCCTGAACTACACACAACTATGAGCAAATTAAATGGTTGTTTTCAGTCATAAAATGTCTCCTTTTACCTGAATCCATATTCCTAGAAATTACAAATAGAGGCTATGTTGGATTTGATTTTATTTATAGAGAACATGTGAAACATTTTCTTTGCAATAAAAATGTAGACCTTATATCTCTCAGAAGAATGCTGGCAACAATTTCAGATTTTTCATTTTTAAAGTGCTCCTATTTTTGATGCAGTAAGCAGCTATATTATCTACCCAAATCTAGCTAACTAAAAGGGACATAAAGCAGTCACTGTGCTGATTGAAACTCAATTATGACATTAATTAACTTAATTTAATTCCTTGACCTGAAGTTTCTCCATGACTGAATTGGAAACTAATTCAGGGCAGAAACAATGCCTGCTGCACTTTTTGTATTCCACCATAATGCATACTGGGATGAGTCCAACATACACTTGTGGACACTTATAATACACTTTACCACTAGAAATTAATTATTTGATTAAATTCAGCATCACCTCCTCTAGTCTTCTTTTTAAAATCATTAATGCTCTGGACATAATTTCTGAGAAGCCATAGAATCCTGGCCTTTGAAAGATTTATGATATGTAATCTTATCCAAGGTCATTCTTAAACAGATGAGGAAATACACCAAAAGCTTAAAAGACTTGGTCAACTTCATGCAGTTATTTAGTACAAAATAAAGTCATTAGAAGCTTATAATGATTTACTTTAACAGATTGCTGGCGGACGAACTGGGACAGCAGGGGGATATCGGTGCTCTTGAAAAGTGGAAGGCCTAAAGCATAGGGAGCCGGAAGAAAAGGTAGTTGTCGAGATTTAAGAGATTGCAATTACATCTCAATCCATCTGGAGCACGATCCAATGAGGGCCCATATCACTCACAAAATTTGAAGGAAAAATGCTAAAAGACATCATTGTGAAGGGGCTAGATGGATATGAGAGGCAATAAAGATTTCTTTTTTAATTAGTTGCATAGAGTAATTCATAAAACCAGATATCTCTGCTTTGAGATGATTCTTCATTAACAGCTGTTTATTGTACTATGAATCATTGCAAGATAACGTATGCAAGATGTTAGCTTGATATTTGTTGTTTCACTTCTCAAATGAATTCAACTCTCAGAAATAGGGAGCAAATCAGGACGGAAAAGGCTGTCAGCAGATATAGGAGAGCAAACTCTCCAGCGTTCATTTCCATTCTCTGTTTGTTATTAAATGCATATTAGGATAGTTTAAGAAGCAAACTAGCGAAAGTCAGTGGTAGTCAGCTTGTATGCTTCCTTTATAATTACAAGAAAATGCAAACGAGGTTTTATCTCTGTGACATAATAGCCCCAGGATAAGAGCATACTTGAAACCTATTTCCATGCAGAATCCAAAATAGACTTGAAGAGTTTTCTATAAAGAAATTGAATGACAGAGCTTAAGCAAAACAAAAGATAGTGTCATTTTGTTCATTTTCACCACTACACTAATAAAAATATATATATCAAAAAGAAACTATGTGAATTTATACTGAGGCTTGAGTCAGGGAAACTCCCCATGCCCTTAATCAAAGCATAAGACCCAGACTTTGGAGATTCCAGGATGGAGAGTAAATCCCAATGAGCCTGCTCAAGTCCTGATAGGAATCATCATTTACTGAGGTTTAGCATGTGCCAGACAATGCAGAACATATACATTCTCTTTAATCTTTACCACAACCCCCAAGGCAGGTACTGTAACCAGACAACCAAAGGGCTCTCTGTCACCACTTGAGTCAATTAAGCAGAGAGAGAGTTGAATCATATATCAGTGTTAATTCCAATAATGCCAGCAGTATGGGGGAGCAATTGGTCACCCACAAAAATCTTCTCTGACCTCCTTGCCAGGTGGCTGGTTATATACACATGAGGGAGAAGACAGCTACATAGAGTTGCGAGCTACAAGTGTAACATCGAAGGGGAGGGTAGAGTCTGCTATCTGATCTTCAGGAGTGCAAAGTCGGATAACAAGGTGGCTAATCTTTAAAAACAAAACAAAAAAAACACAACTTGTTTTATTGCTCAAAATATTACAAAGAATAGTACATATGTCTCCTTTCTTTTTCCCCCTTGATCTTCCCCCGGGCAGCCTCTCTCTACCCCGCAGTGTCTTGTGTCCATTGGTTATGCTAATCTTCAGTGATGTTCCAATACCTCAGCCTGTTCCTGGGACCAGAGAATGGTCCCTGTTTCTGAGAAAAACTCTCAGAGGGGGTCAGGGTCTAGGCACAGCAACTGAATCAAAGCATGTCCTGTCCTTGGTCTGTTCTCCAAATGTGTTTCTTTTCTGAGTAATGGACCCATTGAGGCATCTTATCTTTTTACAGCCTTATTTCATCCTCCAGTTTCCCAAGGTCTGTAAGCAAACACGTCTATAGTTAGTAAGGTGAATAGTTATTAGACAACTGTGGCTTTACTCTCATTACATGTTCTTCCCCACTCTCAGTACTACTTCTACTTTTAAACATAACAAACAAACAACAATAACAGCTAGCCCTCATGCTTACAAAGGTCAAGCATCCCTCTCAAAGTCATGTAGCTTATTATTGGTGAAAATAAAATTCAATGAGTTTTACTATGAATCAAGCACATGCCAACATATCCTCCCCCAATTCAATAAAGCAGAGATTATTATCTTCATTTTAATTAATGAGATAACCAGGACTTAGAAATCAAATAAGTAGAGGCATATTGAGAATCTTATCCAGGACTATCTGACTTTAACATACTTTGTTTTTCCATTGTGGCCTCTTGTCTTCAATATATATCTTATTTTCACTATTTTGCCCTTTAATTGAATGTGACTCGCACATTAATAATAATTTAGGAGTCCACCATCCAAAATATGTGAGATCCTCAGCTCAGGATTATTATTTATAGCTCAAGTGATTCCCAGAGATGCAACAGGAGCTCACAGAGGACTAGACAAGCATTGGCACTGCACCTTTTCAGTATCAGATAAACTAGGCTGGGTTTATACTATGTAAACAACAACCCCACCTTCTTAGTAGTTAAACAGAATAGATGCAAAGTCTGGCAGTGGGTTTGAGCCATTCTCCTTGGCAGTTGTGCTCCACAGTGACACAATGACCTAAGTGGCTTTGAACTTGAGGCTAGTCCATTGTAACGTGAGGCGTTTGCATTTGCCATATTAGGGGAGGAAAGTGACTAAAAAATCCTGAGGGGTATTCACAGCTTCAGTCAGGAACTGACACATGTCTTTTCCTTCCAAACTTTTTAGCCCGGCTTCATCATCTGCCAGCATGTAACTCAGGACTAAGGCCTGTGATTTGCATTGGACCCAAGGAAGAGGAAATCAAATGAAATTTGGTGAACACATACCACTATCTCTGCCACATTGTCTCTAAGAAATAGGTCCCCCTTCCTTCACCTTCCCGCCACGATTCCGCACTCTTGGAGTGGGTGGATGGGTGGGAGGTAATCAACCAAGGACCTCGTATGCATATATGCATGGCCCATGGACACAGACAATGGGGTGGTGAGGGTGGCATGGGTGGGAGGCAATGGAGGGGATCCATGGGGGGAAAAGATGGACATATGTAATACTTTCAGCAATAAAGAATTATTAAAGAAAAAAACAAAAAAAAGAAATAGATCCAGAATATATGAGACAACAGCAAATACTTAGGAATTAGCAAGTGAAGCTATAGATTTAGAATTAGAATAAATTTTTCTGGATGAAGAGGTATAAAGCCTTACTATAAATTTATTGATTCAGCTAAGAGAAGAAGAAACAGAAACTACAGATGCCAGAAAAAAATTTTTTTTAATTTGTTAAAATAAAATAAAATTACGCATAAACATGCAAAGTGATCTTAAGTATTTTATTTAAATGTCTAAAGCAAAAGAAAAATGTAGCACTCCCTTGCTCTAGGGCTAGAGTTCAGGCATCATTTGAGTCATTCACTCTACAAGGCAATTTCTCCAAGTCCCTTTAGGACTTCCTTTCTTCATTGCACTGGACAGAGTTCTCTGGCAAGGCTGAAAAAATCCAGAGACAGTCCCAGCCCTCTAAAAAATGACTGTCTGATAGAGAGAAGAACAGACTTGCCTGGAATAAAAGGACAAGGCCCCTTTGCTGGAATCTTAAAGCAAGCCATGAAAACACCAGGCCCAGAGGGGACACTGGAGTCTCCTCAGAGCAGCACACCACGCCCCGCCCCGTGCTTTGTGTAGTCTCCTGCACACGACACCTTTCTCCTTGCTGGCTGCTCCTTTTCGTTTCTGCATGGTGGTGTGGTGGTTCAGCCTTTCTCTGAAGAATTGCATGAAACACTCCAGAGCAAACTAATCTTGAACAAAGAAAGCCCCATTCTTTCTGTATGCCAGCTGCAGCAGTAGACAGAACCTTCCATGCACTGCTGTCACCCTACCTTGCAGGAAAGTGGCACCTGCCAAAACCCTCAGTACTTCCTGCCTGGGAAACCATCTCTTCCTCACTTGGACATAACAAGCATCCTTAGATGTGAAACACAAAAATGGTATAAAACAAAATGTGCTGATTAATTTCAAGCCGCCTTTGAAAAGTTTCAGTCCATGCTGAGCACAGCAATTTTTCAGCTCACTGAAAAATTTATTAGTGAGGACTCTGGGAAATTCAGGCAGGTACATTCTTTTCTGTATTACCATACAAAGGAAATAGTTATCATTTGTAAATTATCACAATTGTAAACTTCCCCTCTTCACCCCCCTCCATCCCTCCATGCCCCCTCCCCCGCACCCAGCCATCACCTAGCCTAAATCTGGCCTCAGAGAAAATTATACTTGAAGGTATTTTAGTAATTCCAGACGTCTGATTGGTTTGGTTGACAGAAAATTTTGTGGTTCATTTATTTCTTCCAGTTTCTGCTGTAACATAGAGAGAGAAAAAAATAAAGAAAAGAAAATAAGAAAAAAACTATTTTCTACTTTTCCCCCAAAACAACATTTTCAAGGTAAAAAAAATGAATGCTATTCTGCTGTAATTAATTATTAATCACATCAATTTTCCAAAGAAGAGGGTTCTTGGTTACTAAAAGCCCTAAATCATTTTGATGTGGAACTTTTGGAAAACTTTTTTATCTTTCTTTAAAAAAAAAAAAAACACTGGGATGAATAAAATGTAGAGAAAAAGGAAATAAATAGGCATCCTTTAAAAACCCAAATGTAGTGTTGTTGTTGTTTTTTAGTAGTAATAATCCAAACTCTCCAAACTTTCTGTCCTTCATATTTAAATAAAGTTTGTAACTGGAAAGTCTGATTACAGTGTCCTCAGGTACCAAAGACACAACTTTCTCCAAAATCTGCAGTGTTCCCTCTCTTATCTCTCCCACTTCATTATACCCCTATCATCAGTGTATGTGAGAGAGATTTTCAGCAATGCCTAATTATATGATGAATGCATTGAGCACTGTAATGACTACATCCAAATAATAATTTAGTGTTTATTACATGTATTTTCTCCTGTCATTGCCACCAAGCCTTTTTTTTCAGATTTTCTAAATTAATACAATGATATGATTATTCTTTTTACTTTTGCCTATTTGTAATTATCTGCCTACCTAGACTTTACAAAGGAAAGAAATTAAATGCATTGCTTGTTATTTGATTGTTTTATTTTAATAATGACATGCACATAGAGGGTGTTATAATAATTGATTACAATGATCATTCTGAACTTTTCTTAAGTAACTAAAAGAAATATATCAAGATTCTTCTAGTTTTCTCTGGAGTTGTTTGAGCATCTGTCCTGTGACTATAAGACAAAATTTACACTTCAGTGCTGATGCAAATGGCCAGCCCCAGTCAGGCTTAATCTTTTCTTATCTAGGTGACTTGTAAGGTAAGTGCAATTACCTATACCTTGCCTTCTGTGTAATGCAAACTCAGAACCAGGGACATTTCAACACCAAAGACAATGCCTCGGGGCTTCAAAGTGCTTTCTTCTCTTCCCCTCTTTCCTGGACCTTCCCACATACACCATGATCAACATGATTCTTTTTTTAAAAATATATTTTATTGATTTTTTACAGAGAGGAAGGGAGAGAGATAGAGTTAGAAACATCCGTGAGAGAGAAACATCGATCAGCTGCCTCCTGCACACTCCCCACTGGGGATGTGCCTGCAACCAAGGTATATGCCCTTGACTGGAATCGAACCCAGGACCCTTCAGTCCGCAGGCCGACACTCTATCCACTGAGCCAAACCGGTCAGGGCACAACATGATTCTTGATAGAGACCAATTGTAGTCTATTCTCTCTGGTTCCAGATGAATAAAAGGCCTAGGCTAAGAGACCTTTTCTGAGGATCCTCAGTTACACTGAGGAGTCATGTTTAGTTCACCTGGGTGGTCACTTCCTGTCTGCCATGTTCCAAGCGCCAAACTAAGATATATGGAACCATAGACAAATACAATTTTGCTGTCAAGCTGTATGTAATCTAGTGTGGGCAAAATGCATTTAGCAAATAGTCTCAGCTGATAAAGTGTTGTGAAAGAGGGGGTACATGTTGCCATAGAACAAACACCCATTGAATAGGGAGGTTCCTGGGGAGCCTTCCTACTGAGGATAGCAGAGTTATCTGGAAGGATGAGTGGGGGTTACCACATCAACACAGTGGGAAAGGGTGCTCCAGGCAGGGAACAGCACTCTCTGAACAGACATGAAGTATGAGAGATGTTGCTGTATTTACAGTAGGCACAGTCAAAACAGGAAAAGTGTTGCTTGGTCTGCTAAATATTTGATATTTATTCTCTAGTCAATGGAAGGCCTTTGAAGAATTTTGACAGAGGAATGAAATAATCAAGAGAATCAGCTGCCTTGATGATTGCTAGATTGACTTAACGACAAATTTTTAAAATTCTCCTATGTGTTGGGCACTCCACAAAGAGTTAGGAATATAAATATAAAGTAGATCTGTTCATACTTTTACATTGTTTCTAATCCAGGAGCTTCATGGCAAAGAAGTAAGAGGATGAGGGAAAGAGGAAGTTGAAAATGAACACAAGGTTCCTGATTCAGGCATCTGGGCGAGCAATGGTGCTATTTACAGAAGTAAGGCACAGAGGGACAAATGTAATAATGAGTTCAGTTTGGAAAGTCTTTTCTTTAAAATGCCTGCCAAGTAGCTAAGAGGAAATGTACAGTGGGTAGCTGGAGCTCATACTAGAGATAAAAATTTAGGAGTCATCAGTATCCAAGTATTTGTTTAACTAGGAGTTGGCAAACTACAGTCAAGGGACCAAATACAGCCAAATCCTGTTATTGTGTGCCCTTGGGCACTGCTCTCCTGAGCTAACACTGTGAGGCGCAGGGGCTAAGCTAGGCTGTTCCCTCAACCCCAGTTCCCTCTTCTGCTTACAATGTCAGCCCTCTGGCTGGTGGCCACCATCCTTCCCCATCCTCACTCCCTGCCCCCCACACATCTGCCAACCACAAAATGTCTTCAGCTGAGAGTAGCTGTGTGCAAAGCGTGCCCACCATGAAGGAGGGGCCAAACTAGACAAACAGGACTAGGGTGGTATAAGAGTTTTCTCCTCTGTCATAAAATTTCCTGTATAATATCTTCAATTTTGCTCTTGGCCCATGAAACCTAAGTCATTTATTATCTGGTTCTAAAAAAATAAAAATAAAAAGATTGCCTACTCCAGGTTTAAACTAAATGCAATAATAAAATAACAAAACCCAGTTTTTATATATTATACCACTGGAATTCAATTCAAATCAACAAGTATCCTCTTAATTTATTCAGATGTTTTAGACTAGAAATGCTGAAAACATGCATTACGTTTCACAGAAGTCCTTACTCCACATTTCTTTCCCTTTTAATCTGGAGAAAGGAAAACAGAAGCTGATTCATTAGGATAATCAAATCTCATGTTGAAGATGCCATAAAAAATTTGTTCTGGACTTTTCATACTTTGGGGTGCATTTTATCTCAGAGATTCATCAGTGTGTATTGTCGTCTATTCAGGAGAGCTTTTAAATTCCATAGGTGTATTTATCTATACTAATAAAAGGGTAATATGCTAATTAGACCAGATGTCTTTGGACATCCTTCTGGACAAAGCCACGGTGGTAGGGACTGAGGCAGAGGTTAGGAGAATCAGGCCGGCAGGGGAGAACAGTTAGGGGGTGATCAGGCTGACAGTCAGAGGCGGTTAGGGGCAATCAGTCAGGCAAGTGGTTAGGATCCAGGAGTCCCAGATTGTGAGAGGAATGGCCCAGATTGGAGAGGGTGCAGGCCAACTGAGGGACACCCCACCCTGTGCATGAATTTCATGCACCATGCATCTAGTTCATTTATAAAAGAAAGAAATTGAGGCACTATGGCTAGAGCAATGAAACAACAACTTTAAAAATTAAAAACCAACTGGTTATGGCCTGGTTCTTCAGTTTCTGCATTTCTAGGCACCCTGTATGGTCACTCTGAATCCCTGAAAAGACTGGTGGCTACGGACTGATAGGAGGAGCAAAGTCAGTGGCAGCAATTCTACCAGCTCACACACTTGATTTTTTAAAAAGCATTTTCAGACATCATAATAGCTACATTGTGAGGACTGAGAAGTGAAAGAGTCTGAGAAGCATGTGGGAGGTAATTAAGTGCTATTAGAAGCAAACGGAACCTAATTTGACCGAATAGCCAAATTCAGTGTGGTCTTTTGAAAACATTTCCAAATACAGGAACCAAATTTGATTCTGTAAGTCCTCCTTCTCTTTAGGATGGATGTTTATTCATAGAACAGATGGGAAAGAAAATCAGAAAAAGACTTTGGTTGACCCACATGAAACAGCATATTTGAGTGTGGGCATGAAGGGATATGAGTTTTGGAAGGATTTCCATTTGTTTGATGTGTGGAGATAGTCTTGGGAAGTGGGAAAGCACTGACTTTGTTTAATCTCTCCTAAGGAGGAGCTTCAGAAGGCTCTTTAAAAAGGAAGGCTCCTTTAGTCAGCACATATTTCCATGCTCTCACCTCTTTGGTATTTTCCAGTATAATAAAATCATAGTGGGGGTGGGGGGGGGTGGGGAGGCAGGTATTCCCAGGACTAGAGTTATTGGGTATGATGAACCAGAAGAAAGTTTAGGCCTGGGTATAAGCTGTCATCCACCAATGGAGCTTTCTGAGGGTTCAAATATTTTCAATACATTTTCTATAGATGAGATGAGGTCATGCTCATGTGTGTTTTATATACTATTAGTTGGTAAAGACCAAAGTAGAAATCAGCAGAGCACAATGCTGGTGGCCTATATGACCCACCTACCTAATCCCACATGTCTCCCAGTCACACACACACACACACACACACACACACACACACACACACACACATTTGTTTTAAATGTATTCCTCTTAAGATGCTCAAGTTGTCATTGCATGTCAGAAAAACTTGGGTGTAAACAGATACTTAAATCTAGCTGTAATCTTCGACGGCTACTTAAAGCAAATTGAGCTTTTGAACCCGATGAGATGTTCTTTTAAAATAGTAGCATCAATCTGGAGCCCAACACAAATAAGAAGCCACAGGGGAGAAGATTCTGGATGAGAAATCATAATGGAAAGGAATTACTCTGCTGGTTGGTAACATTTCCATATGGACACAAGCAGCAAAACAACAAAAGATCAAAGAGCAACCCAAAAAAGAAGGGAGTGTTCGGTCTCATAATTGTGCATGTGTGTGAACACAGAGTCTTCTGTAAGGATAATAGCGGAAACATGTTTTTGCAAGGGAGGGTTCGATGTACGCCAGCTAATGGGGCTGCTTGGCTGAACCTCAATATGCAACAATCCACTCTTCATTTGTAAAAGATGCTACTGATTAATGGTATCTCAAATTTGTAATAATAGTTAACAGATGCACAAGAGGAAAATGTTCTCAAAGAATAGAAACCCTGTGTGCTTCCAAACCTCATTGCAATTATTCCATTTGTGGTCTAGTCCTATCAACCCATTCTGTGGCCAAAGACCAAAGGAAGAGAACTTTGTCCACCTTTACTGTGAGTCCAAGGCTGAGGTGGGAATGAATGACTCATGATTCCAACCTTTAAGCGTCAGTGCTAAATATGAAAAATTTTTAATGAATCTCTTTAACAAGGCACAATTTCATTGCTAATTCATGAAATCATCTATTTTCCTGTTTAAAGAGATTAGTGAGCCCCCTTTCAAAACCACATCCTCATTCTACATTTACTACACTCTGCCCAAATTGGAAAGTTTTAAAGAAATTTAATATTGGGTAATAATGATGTATTGTTAATTACTATTAACACGTAGGAAAAGGTAACAATGACTTAAAGAAATAATACAAGAAAATGCAGAAAAGCATGGTACCTTTCAAAATACATCACTGTTCAAGAGAGCACTAGTCCACATCCCCATTTTTTCAGGTTATTCGATGACTTCTTTGGGAAATAAAATAAATAGAACAAGCTTAGAAGGAGTCCATTGCTGCTCGC
Source organism: Murina feae (assembly GCA_004026665.1). Lineage (NCBI taxonomy): Eukaryota > Metazoa > Chordata > Mammalia > Chiroptera > Vespertilionidae > Murina > Murina feae. The sequence goes on along the minus strand of PVJC01004588.1, from coordinate 34,261 downwards.
ATTCAGAAAAGAAAATGACCAAAACACAACCTTCCACATCCAATTATGCTATTAAGTTTAATGTTTGCAATTACCTGGAGTTTTATATTATCAAAGAGCTTTGTAACCTTTAATTAGTTCATCTTCCCAAGTCCAGCTCAAGTTTCAGATGAAAAGACTGAGGCCCATAAGTTGCGATTTTCCCTCCCAGGGCCAAATAAGTTAGTTTAGTTCAGAAAACCTAAGTTAAGTCTGCAAGCAGAACCAAGGTGTGAGCCCTGGGCTCAGGATTGGCCTTCCATTCTGCAGCTGGATTTCTTTATTTAATTCAAAAGTGTGCAACATTTTATCAGCAGATGTAGGGTTTTTTTATTTCTGTTAAGTAACTTTTTATTATATTTTCTCTGCTGCTATGTCCGCAAGGCAAATATAAGCAGATACCTTTTCCTCTTGCTATGTTCCTTACCTCCAAGTTCTCCTGCCCACTTACTCTCATTTGGAGACACAGTGTTCACTATTAGAATAATGTTCTCTTGGTGTTATAGAATTAATTTATTTAAGAGTGCGTGTGAATGTGTGTGTGTTTGGGCAATTGCGGTTAAGAATAGTATCAAATTCAAGCACTCGTGTTCAAGCAAATTTTTAAAACTTAAAAATGTTATTTAAAGCCCCAATTTAACAGGAAGTTTTAAGAAAGAGAGAGAAAGACATGGGGAGAGAGAGAGAGAGAGAGAGAGAGAGAGAGAGAGAGAGAGAGAGAGAGAGAAAGTTGTGGGCTTTTCGAAGTGCCTGTTTCTGGCTCGCCTTCCAGCTGCCATGCAGGGGATCAAGGTGGGTGAGCAGCTTACTCCAAGCCCTTAGGGCTCTGTAGCCCAGCTGCCAATATCCTCTCAGGGTCAGTGAGCAGACAGATAGCTCACTCCATGTGTAACCATGAGAAATGGAGTTCCCTAGGGAAAATACGCACTCTCCATATGTTCAGCCCTGTGCGGAGTCTGGGTGAATCATAGTCGGGGAGGCAGCAGGAAAAGAATGTGTCCTGACACTTTATTTCCTCAGAGAGATCAGACCGTCATTTCCAGGGCTAGTACAATGCCTTAAACGGACCACTAATCGGATCCAGCCAGGGTGATGGGATGCTTTTAGGAGCTTTCCTTTAAGTGTATCTGAACTCTATTCTAAGGCTTCCATGAAGCTATCAAAACGAAACGCTTTACTGTCTATGCCCTCAAAGCAAGTGCTGTACACAATTCAGAGCCTCCTCATCCAGCCCCTGCCCTCCTGCTCTCCTCCCTTGCTCTGTCCTCACTCCTCCCACCACCATGCTGTATGCCTTCCTGCTCATATGAACCGCAGTTGCCGAAAAAGTGAAGCCAAAAGCAACAGCCAATAAAAACAGAAACAGCTGTAACAATTTTGCACAGCATGGTCTTGATTTCCTTGAGTTTTGTATTTTTGCCCCTCTGTGTGTGTGTGTGTGTGTGTGTCTCCCTCACTGTGTGTGTGTGTCTCCAGCTTCCTTTTCCATATGCAACAACTTTAGTATTAGGACCTAGAATAGAGCAATAAATACCCTTTCCTTCTTGAGAAATAAGGTTGGAGTCCATTTTAAATAATCAGATCCAAAATAAGCAGAGTCAAGGGCAGACATGGGGAATGAGCTGAGGATCTTGCCACCAAAGACAGGTGCAAAGATTTTTTTTTCTTCTTCTTCTTCTTCTTCTTCTTCTTCTTCTTCTTCTTCTTCTTCTTCTTCTTCTTCTTCTTCTTCTTCTTCTTCTTCTTTTCAAAAACAATAGCCCCAGCTCTCAGATTTGCTCTTTCCCAGGCTGCTGTCCTGTCAGGGGGTGTGCCTGCTGTCAGTGGAGCCCACAGAAGCCGTCCCATGCATTTCAGCTCTGTGTTTGCATTTGCCTCTCCAAATGGGACCTGTCCTGAAGACTTCACTGAACTATTATTTACAGTAATCTCATGCCATGTCCATCTGCTCAAAACCCAGCCGTGGAAAGGTAGCTTGTAAATGCAAAGGCTACCGTAGGAGTGACATTAGTGGTTTCAGAAAAGAAAAAGAACAATTGAAGCACTAAGTAAATATAAAAGGCAAGACCAACAGCAGATTGTGATCAGCGATTTCTTTCCTGCCTGTGCAGGCTCAGGAACCCTGGGAATGTTTACCGTCTTGAGAATGCAGGAAAGATCAGAGCTAGGCCCCTTTCCGGCCTGTGTGCAGCAGGTGCTGAGCCCCAAACCCGTGTTCTAGCTGAACTGCTTGCAGCCATGGCACTGATCGCTAATGGTTATAAAAGTCTCCTTTTTATTTTGTCTTTCTTTCTTTTTCTTTCTTTTTTTTTTTTTTTTTGATGTTTTTGGTGGTATATGTTGTTTTGTTTCCCTGCAGCTGCTTCCTGTCTTTACCCATGTTCTGGGACCAGCCCCAGTGTGAAGCTGAGCTGGATCTGGGCTAAGCATAATGGAGAACTGGTTGAAATAAAAGTTCTTTCATGGTGGCACAGCCCTGTTCTTCAGATGGTGTGAAGCAGATCTGTAGTTTATTATTAATAATAGGACATGCGTGGCACCACATCTTCAAAGGGCTGTGCAAACATTAATTCTTTTGTGATGTGAAAGAAAAAGACAGCGGCAGCAGCAGCATCTTTTTAAAGTGAACCTCCCAGTCTTCTGGAGAGGGAGAAAAGCATAGTTCCAGCTAGAGATGAATGATTCAAACCCCGGAGGTCTGGGATCTGGGTCCAATTGAGGAGCACTTTGAAAAAAATCAGGAGTTTTATCTGAACTATAGCATGTTCCAAATTCGACACTCTTTTAAACTCACATGGAAGTCTTTCGAAGACAAGCTGTGGTATCTTTGTTCCAGGAATAAAACAAACAGAATAAAAGAGAGGAAAGGAGTGTAGAATTAATGTGCTTTTTCTTCGCTGTTGAAATTTGATCTGCGGTCTTCAAAAGAACGATTGAATGACTCTCACCAGTTTGCCAAAGCTTGCCCTTCTACTTGTTTTAATAAGTGATTGATTTGTCAAAATCACAGTTGTCTATTTAAAAAAGTGGCAATTAATATCCCATTTTGCAGAAACTCAAAAAGAGAAACCAGATGCCCTATTTTCATTGGACTTTCAAAATTAGCTCTTGAATTTTTCTTATATTTGAAGGTCTTTTTCCTAATATTTAGATAGATGATAGATAGCTAGAGAGATAGATAGTATTTGATGCTCACAAAATAATATATGTAATCTGTACGTAGATTATAAAGCACAACTATAAAGTGCAAGCTAATAAAACTGCCACCTCACTTAATGACTAGAGCATTACCATAACCTGGCAGCTACCTCTATGTGCCTTCTCTTTCCCACCCCATGTCTTCCTGACAGACATCATCATTATCCTGAATTCGGTGATAAGTGTTCCTATGGCAGATTGACTGCATTGATAGCCCAGATGAATGTCCTCCCATGATCTTCGCTTTACAAAATTAATGTCTCTTCCCATTCTGATACCAGCCTTGGTCATATGACTTGCTTTTGCTAATAAGATGTAAGCAAATGAGGCACAAGTAGAGCTTTGGAGAGCACATGCATAGTCCTGTCTGCCCTTTTCAAGATGGCGCTTGTTTATTGCACATCTTCATAAGAACACAGCCAGGCTAGCTCACTGATGGTGACAGGCCTGTGAATCAGAGCTGTTTACACTAGATCATGGCGACCCTATATCTGCCAAAAGCCAAGCTGAGAACATTACCAAAACCACTTCAGCAACCTATAGCTCCTCTGGAAGCATAAGCAAGTCCAGCCAAGATCAGCCAAACACTGGTGATCATTACAGACTTGTGAGCAAGATAAATAGTATATGTTTCTTTCTTTAAGCCCTTAAATTTCAGGATTTTTTTTTGCAGTATTGTGTTGGCAATCAACTACTTTTACAATTCCCTTTCTCTTGTTAAATAAAATCACAATGTATATTGCATTGAAACATACATTTCTTGGTTCTGTCCCTTCATCTTTCTTTCTTAAATTTTTATAATTGTATCACAAGATATGTTTTCCTTTGTGACATTTTCTACCTACTGTATTTTTTATTTTCATTTATATAATTTCATGTAGTTAGAGTAATTAATTTTTGCTGTTATTTAACATTTTTTTGTGAGTATAAATTATTTTCTTCTGTTAATGGGCATTTGGCTTTCATGTGGACATTTACATTGTTTTCAGTTTGGGGTTATTTTTAAACAGGAATCCCACCCATATATGTCTCCTAATGCACATTTACAAGTTTCTGAGAGTAAATCTACCAAGGAATACAATAGTAGGACTTTGGATGAGAGTGTTCAAATTTTGAGGCTAATGCATGTAAAATTATTTTCCAAGTTGTCAGTAATAATTTATATATAATTATTTTATATATATATATATATATATATATATATATATATATATATATATTTATATATTAGGGGCCTGGTGCACAAAAATTTGTGCACTTGGGGGGGGGGTCCCCTCAGCCCGGCCTGTGTCCTCTCACAGTCTGGGACCCCTCGGGGGATGTCCACTGGCTGGTGTGCCTGGCCAGCCTGGATGAGGGGCTGAGGGCCGTTTTCAGGCTGCCCACAGCTCCCATTGACCCAAGGTCCCAGCGAGGCTGGCTGGAATCTAGTTTCTGGGGTTAATTTATCTTCTATAATTGAAACTTTGTTGCCTTGATCGGAGGCCTAGTCAGGCAACAAAGCTTCCTGTTTGCTTCAGCTCTGTGGCTTCTATAATTGAAACATTGTTGCCTTGAGCAGAGGCCCAGCTGGCCTAGGCAGGCAGTTTCAACTCCATCACTGGTGCAATGGAAGCCTCCTGTTTGCTCTAGTTCCATGGTTGCTGGCCGCCATATTGGCTGGGTTAATTTGCATACAGCTGCTCTGATTGGCCAGTGGGCATGGCTTGGCTGGTGGGTGTGGCTTAGGTGTCTCGGAGTGATGGTTAATTTGCATATTACTTTTTTATTAGATTAGATACACACACACACACACACACACACACACCTGTCTACATTAAGCAGGCAGAATCAGAAGCAAAAAGACTATGCAGCAACCTCTGTGGGAGGTTTTCATCGTTGAGGCCTGGAAGTGGCACACATCACCTCTGGTCACATGTCTTCGGCTCCAACTTATTGCTGGGAGGGTTACTGTAAAATGTAGTCCAAGGAGAAGAAATGGCCACATAGTCAATCTCTGACAGAGCTTCTAATGCTTCTAATACTAAAACATGACTTTCTGTTAAATAAGCACTCTTTCCAACTCCCTAGGGAAATTAGATCAATTATCATTATCCTCATTTTATAAGTGAGGGAACTAGAGCTCCAAGTGGTTAAGTGACTTGCCCAAGGTCACAAAGTTAGTAATTTTCTAGAACCAGAGAATAATCTCAACTCTTTTCCCCAAAGTGTTGTCCTATTTCTAGTAAAATTAATCTTTCTTTTCCATAATACTCATTCACTCAACAACTGAAATTAATGTTTGTATAACTGCTACATGACTATTGCAATATGCTTCCTTCTAAAAACACAAAAAATGAGTGTCACAAAGCCCTGCCATTAGAATCTCACAATTTTGAGTTTTCTATCTGTTATGTCCTGCTGTCTCCCTGCTATCTCCATTTCCTCACTATATACCCACAGCTCAATATACTCATGCAGGGCTCACCAGTAATTTCCAGTTCAATAAATACAGTGAGTGTAGTTCATTGCCTTATTTGAATACTGTACAATCATTCCAGGTGGTGACCCTTTTCTCTTTGTAATGTTGCCTTCCTTTGATTCCTGTAATCCAGCACTCTCCTGATTTTCCTTCTACTTCTATGGCAATTTTATTTAGTAATTTAAATGATTGCTGTTTTATCCTTCCCTTCAAGAACACCCTCACCCTGCCTGCCAAAATCAGGTCTTTCTTCAGAGTCCCAAATGCCATTTCATCTTCTTGATGACTCTACTTAAATTTCCAGGCAAATGGAAACGTCTCCTCTGCTCTGCAAAACTTTGTTCTTATCTTTTTCACAGGACCACATTCCACCTTAAGATAATTGTCTAGCTATCACACGTCTCACTGATGTAACTACATTCCTTTAAGGCTCAATCTTGGCGTGTCATCTTGCCTCATTCTACCTGCACATTTTTGGTCAAAGCCCTTTATAAAATGCTATTTCCTCTACGTAAATATTTCTCTCTCTCTCTCTTTTCCCTTCTCTCTCTTACCTGATGAATGCCTAGTCATCTTTCAGAATTCAGTACACTCACCTCTTCAAAGACTAGTATCCTGACACAAGCTCAGGTCCCCCTGTTATGTGCACACCTGGCACCCTGTACTTTTCCCTCTTGACACTTGTCATAACTGTAGCGCAACATCTAACTGAAATTTATTTTATTTCTGTTTATCCTATTAAAATGTAAGTCCTGCGATTACAGTCTCTATGAGCATACTTTTGCTGTTATACGGTCTTTGCATACATCAGGCTTTCATCAATATTTGCTGAGTGAAATAATTTTATTTGTGTAGAGCAAAATTTCAATGAATGTTTAGATGTACCTCACACACAACTTACAGTTGACTAATATCATTGAGGTGTTTTGTTTTTTTTCCACCCAAACTCTTGTGTCTTATTATTTGGACCTTATTACTAAACTAAGTGTATTTGTCTTTAAACATCTTATTAGACTGAACCCACTGGGTTTGCATTCTGTTATTCCAAATATACCATCCCGTCTACTTTTGTGTCATCTGATAATTTGACAATCAAATAATTGACCAAAGTGTTAAATAAGACAAACTTCAAGACAGGACTCTGAAACTTGCCACTTAAAACTACCTCTTACTATAGGATTATGATACTTTACAACGGAAGTTCAACTTCTTAGCTTATCCAGATCATAGCTGATCATTTAAGGAGAGTCTACAAATTAAAAGTTCTAATGCTGCATATGAAAACATAATCTCTCTTTTCTTTTGCTTTCTTTCCTTTTTTCATCTTTGTTGTTAAAAGTTACACATGTCCCCTTTCTTTCCTCATTGACCTCTTCTAGACCGCCTCTGCCTACCCTCCAGCCCCCACCCCAGGCCTTCACCACCATATTGTCTGAGTCCATGGGTTATACATATATGCAAACAAGTTCTTTGGTTGATCTCTTCCCACTCACCCACCTTCCCCCGCCTTCCCTCTGAGATTCAATTGTCTGTTCCATGCCTCTGTGTCTCTGGATCTATTTTGTTCATCAGATTATTTTGTTCATTAAATTGCACATATGAGTGAGAGCATGTGATACTTATCTTTCTCTGACTGGCTTATTTCACCTAGCATAATACTCTCCAGGTCCATGCATGCTGTCTCAAAGGGTAAGAGATCTATCTTTTCTACTGTTGCGTAGTATACTGCAGTGTAACCGTGTCACCTTCTTAATTAATTTCTATTTAATTTTTCTAGATGAAAGTACTATCTTTCTCCTCAATGTTTTCTAGTTGTTTTCTTACCATTTTTATCTCAGTGATCACATTCTGGCTTTATATTATAGCTAACTGTTTGGAAATGCCAAATCTCACTATTTAAGCTCAGTTCCTTCCAAGCAACCAGGGCTTCACTTGCTTTAAAGTTACTATTTATTTTCTCCAACAAGCCAGAAACTGGTATTTTACATACATTTTATTTCTTATTGAGATGGATATACTTATAAGCATTCTCAAGGCAAAGAGAGACAGAATAGATATGTTATTTGGAAAAACAAATGCTGCAGGAAACAAAAGCATGAAAATTATGCCTCTTCTGTACACTTCAAGACCACTTTTAAACTGTAAACTTCTTCAAGGTGACATACTGACATTTTGAAATATTTTTTTATTACTAGCATATATTGACCACAAATCAGGATCTTTATTAATGATAGACCAAAGAGGCAAAAAATAGCATTCCATAACAGTAGTGTTACTATTCCTACCAAGAGTTTTTACCCCCTAAAAGTAATCTAGACAAAGATGCTGTGAGATAGATCAGATAATGAGTAATTTAAATGATGCCAACAGAGAACTTTCCCAGCAAATCTATATTTTTCTTTTGAGAAAGCCACAAACAGGAACTTGCCTTGGGGTCATGTTTTATGCAAGGATTTGCACAATTTTAAAAAAAGTAAAAGAGTTTATTATCCATTTATCATTTATAGATTAGATTACTTAGACCTAGAGAAGTGACAATAACTTTTCCAACTCAAAGAGCATTTTTGTTGGAACTCAGACTCGAGCCCAGTGTCTGGCTTCAGGGTCAAGTTGCTCCATCTCTACTGCCCAATCATGCTCTTGCAAATTGGTAACCACAACTTATGTTTTATATGCATGACTTCCTGGGCATGACCACCCAGACTTCTGGTAGCAGCTCATTTCCTCACTAGCCTATACAATGTTTATCTTTTGCCTGGCAATCTTATTTTATTTGTCAAGACAATAGTAGCCATGTTTTACCATCTGTGTGTTCCACATAGGGCTGGGACAGTAACTCTTCCCTCCAGCAAGCCTTGACCAGAAAGAATCTTCTAATAGGAAGTGGAGCATGACGCAGCAGGCAGGATACAGCATGGGCTTTGGAATCTGATATCATGACTGCACATGCTATCTCCATAAATGTCACAATTTCTTAAGCTTTTCAACTTCAGTTTTTCCATCTTTAAAATGGGAGAAAGAATAGCTACTATGCACTGCTGTGATGGAGACTAAATGGGATATGCATGAACTGTGTTTATAACGTGGGGGGTGATGAGTGATTCCTTGCAGCTTGCTATTGCTGCTCTTAGGTTTTGGCTGGAAGTTTCTGGAAGTTTTCTGAGTTGTCATCTTCAATGGATGCTGCTATTAGACTATATCTCTTCTAGTACATTTAAAAACAATCAATTGAGAATATACTGAGAAAAAAATATTCTTGGCAAATTATCTTCACATAAGTAGAATGAAAGGAAAGACAGATGTTTAGGAAAATGGAAAAAACATTCTATATGTTTTCTCCACCCAAAACCTTCTGTTTTTTATGGTTTCCTTGATTCCAGTAGTTCAATAGGCTAGGTCCAACTTTCTTGTAACAATAACATTGAGATGATGCTTAGGGACCTTCACTCCTATATTAAGGTTCTCCAGAGAAACAGAACCAATAGACATTTATGTCTATATACCAGTCTTTACCTACATCTCTCTCTCTCTCTCTCTCTCTATATATATATATATATATATATATATATATATATATATGGGACCCCTAGGGGGATGTCCACCTGTTGGCAGGCCTGGCCAGCCTGGGTGAGGGGTTGAGGGCCATTTTTAGGCTGCCCACAGCTCCCATTGACCCAACGTCCCAGTGAGGCTGGCTGGAATCAGGTTTCTGGGGTTTATTTATCTTCTATAATTGCAACTTTATTGCCTTGAGCAGAGGCCTAGGCAGGCAACAAAGCCTCCTGTTTGCTTCAGCTCCATGGCTTCTATAATTGAAACATTGTTGCCTTCAGAAACGGCCTAGGCAGGCAGTTTCAACTACATGGTACAACAGAAGCCTCCTGTTTGCTCTAGCTTTGTGGCTGCCAGCCACCATTTTGGCTGGGTTAATTTGCATACAGCCACTTTGATTGGCTGGTGGGCATGGCTTGGCTGGTGGACACGGCTTAGGTGTCTCGGAATGATGGTTAATTTTCATATTACTCTTTTATTAGTGTCTTGTGTCCATTGATTATGCTTATATGCGTACATACAAGTCCTTCAGTTGATCTCTTAACTCCCTCCATATCCTTATTTAAAAAATAAGAATTAATTATTGAGTTCCTAGACAAATTATTATAAACTCTGAATTGACCAGCATGAAAACTTCAAGCCTTATGGATCCACAGAAACAGTCTTTTTGTAGATACAAAGTTTAAAGAAAAGAGTCCACAAGACCACATCTACCTCTGACAGAATTGGCAAGTCCAGGGTCCCCAGGACAACTCTTGGGTTTGATAATTAGCTAGAAGGATTCACTGAAAACTTACCCTCACAGTTATGGTTTATCACAGTTAGAAGATTCAGATTAAAGTCAGCCAAAGAAGAAGGCACACAGAGCAGAGTCAAGGAAAATATGAAACACGGAGCTGCTAGTTGTTCTCCCCCATAGATTCATGGGCAGCTTTACTATGCCAGCATTGATGAGTGACAATATGCACAGAATATTTCCAAACAGGAGAGCCCACCAAAACCCCAGTGTCCAGAGCTTTTATTGGGGCTCCATCACTTAGGCATGATTGACTGCCCACACAGCTGGTCTCAATCTCCAGCTCCTGCGGAGGTCAAGCAGATACTGCACAATCCAAGCCCTCTCGCTAAATCGCATTGTTGGCAAGGCCCAAGTCTCTCACACTAAATCACATCGTTACTGTTTGGTTGGACCAAGGCCTCCACTGAAACAAAAACACTTTTCTCAATGTAAATTCTTGACAACTTTTGTCAGGTTTTCTCAGAAAAAAACCCAAAACACTTTCCATGGGTTTAGAGACTACCTCCTAAGAGACAAGGACAGAGGCTAGATTTTTCTTTGGGTAAGGTTGAATTGTTTACTACACAGCCAGACTTTAAGTTTTGCCTGAGGATGCCCTCCTGTTGTAACTTCATAAAAAGAAAGTAAGTTCCTTAGTTGTAAAACAAACATTTATTAGGCATTTATTTTAATCTGGTCCTTCTCTGAAATAACTTTTCAGCATTGTTTCCATTAACCTTCATTCAGTTCTCTGAGGTGGGCACTATTTTTCATGGTTTTCTAGAGATGAGTAAAGGAGACTTGCCTAAAATTATAGAGCAAGTGAAAGGTAGAGATGGACTAGAAGAAAAAGGGCTGCTTGAGTCCAGAGTTTAGTATATTTATAATCACTATGTTGCAAACATACTGCCTCTACCATTTGGTAGAGGTTTTCACAGGCAAGTGCATAATAAGCAAAGACGGCGAGGTTTATATATATACTGTCCAGTTTTGCCATTCTGTTCCACAATATGTATGAATTTAGAATGTCACAACATGCAAACCTTCTCGCTATACATCTAACAGAAATAAATACTGTAAAGCAGAAAGACACGAAGATTTACCATGAATGAGCTCATGGTGCCTTGATCAAAGAAGGCTTAGTCAACAACAGTATTTTAAATGGTCTTTTTGTCTGGCACCCGAGAGGTCTGCACACCCTGGGGCACCGCACAATAACAAGATTCCAGATGAGTAAAAGGCATGCCTCTTTTTATAAAACAGGATAAGGGAAATTCTAAAAGGGAAGTGAGAAAGAAGACCTGTATTTGAGTCTGCAAATACAAATGCTTTCTCAGAGAGGAAAATATAGAAAAGAGAGCATAGATGTTGAGAGTCTGAAAATTACTTCCCTTAAATTCAATGTGAGTATATCCCCTGGGAATCTTCATGTACCCCAGGATAACTTAGTTCCCTAACAGCTAGAATGAATAATTTAATTTATTTAATTAAACTTTAAATTTTGGGTAAAGCTTCCATCCATGTGCCATGTGACAAATGGTGTCATAGTAGTTAATATACAAATTGGGATACGAGTTTTGAAAATGGAATGGAAGGTATAAGACATGTCAACATAAGAAATGTTCAAACTTATAGAGAATTTTTATTAAAATTTATTTGAGCCCAAAAGAGCATGTACCTGGAAGCAAGATCTCAACAGACTAAGATAAATGCTTCAGAGAATAGAGTTTGCAGTTATTTTATGCATTTGGGATTAAGGAGGGAAGGTAAGAAAGGTTTCAGGAAGGTGGGAGGGAATGAGAGTACAGGTTCCACAAGATTACATGCTCTCTTGGGGGTAGTCATGTGGAGATCAGATTACAGGGGAGTTAAGATTATATGCTCTGTTGAGGGTGGTTACAGTTTATTTCAAAGGAGTGTTAACTAACGCAGATGCACAGAAACAATGGAAAGCGCTTGATCAGGCAAAGATAAACATTTTACCAAAAAGTTATATGTCTGGGGCATGACTACCCACCATGACCTGCCCAGTTAGGAATTTATGATCAGATCACCCTGTGAGGTTACTTTCTATAGAAATGCCTTTTCCCCTCACCACAGGAATTTAATCTGAAGCCTACCTGAAAGGAGTCTGACATAGCCAGGGAGAATAAAATCTTAATTTGCCTTAAAGAATGAAATACAGATTTTTTTTCCATTTTACTGCCTTTAAATTCTATAAATAGGTAATTGTGAAATTTAATATGTAACACTTCCTTACTCAAAGAATTGTTTTACCATGATTAGAAAATAAATGATTGTTAGAGAAATTTGGCCAAAATACTGTCAGTGCTTCACTCTACCTAGGCTCTATAACCTTATAGTTTTCATAGAACCAGAAAGGCATCGAATTCACATCAATATATTGAGTTCAAAAATGAAAATCTCAGTTAATTAACCAATTGCACCATCACTGTAAAAATAAACAAAAATATTCTGGGTTTGGGGGGCATTTGCTTTAGTTTGGTGTTGGTTTACCCCTTGACTAGTTGTCTCAGTATCTCTGTTACTTAATATATCAGATTCCATATCAAATTTTGGTCCATAATAATCATATACAAACTCCCCTGACACTGCTGTGTGAGCTAACTTTCCAAATTTGTAGTTCACAGGAGCTACTACACTCCCTATTTCTAGAATGGGAAGCTTCCACATCACAGGGAAAACCAGCACCAGCAGGAGCAGCTTAGATAAGACGGAAAATAAAACCAAAAGAGTTGGTTCTCAGTAGTTGCCTCAGATGAAGGGTGCATGTTCAGCTTCCTTCTTCTTGACACTTACAATTAATATTTGAGCAAAGCTTGTTTGTAGTAATACTTGGAGGGGCACCGCAGGGCAGAGTAGAAGAACTGGCCTTGAAGTCATGGATCAAGGCACTGGGAAAGGGAGAGTGGGAGTGTTCAGCTTTTAGTTGAAAGAATTTGCCTTTGTTTCCAGTTCCATGGTTTCCTTTAGCTACGACATAGCATAAATAGAAGATTGAACTTTAAAAAAATAAATTAATTAAAGAAGGCAGGATGGTTTTGTTTCTGCAAATGCCTTGAACAAAGCATGTGTTTCTGTTTAATACTGGATAAGCTCCAATTGATGTCTAGATTCTTGTCAAAATGTTTACTTTCCTGTGGATTTTTTTCTTCCAGAGGGGCATTATGAAGCCATGGCCACAGCTCCGGACTTCAAAGCTGCTGCCAGCCTCCCTTGAAAAGTCACTGTTCCACCTCGTCTGCCATCTACATTCAAATAAAATGTTAGCTTTTTAAAAATCATTTGTGCCTGAAAAGGATCAATCTTGGTACCAAAACTATAGAAACTTGATGAAGAGTTAAGGAGATTCACCAAAATAACTAGCAAGACAACAAATATTAAAAAAAAAAAAAAAAGGATATTTGTATTCATTGGGATCCTTTGCACAATAATTTGGTGTTATGTAAACCAACAACAAAAATAATGTTTCATTTTTTAAGCAATTGTGAGTGTGTCGACTCACAATGTTACTTTATACTACCTTGGTTATTTTACTCATCTCCACAGGCCTGTATAGAATTAAGACTTTATCTTTCAAACAAATGCCAAAATAACTGGCCAATTTAACAGTTAGTTTTTATAAGACTTTTGGATGTTTCATCAACTTAACACTAAACACTTTGAATCTTTGTTGATTAACTAGACTGTTTTATTTTATTTTGTTTTTATAGGATGATGCTGCTACCCGTTTTAACAGCTTTGATTACTTTAGAATATGCATGAGAGAAAAATGTTGGTTTTGTTGAGAATAGTGACCTTTTTCTGCCACATCAAATGTATCTCATCTACATTAAATTGCCTCTAGCAAAATAAATGAGTTATACTTATAAGCAACCAAAGAGGTGAGACATAACAAATATTTCGAGTTCAAGTTGCCATAGGCATATTGTTGCTTTTCTTTTTCCTCTTCATGTTCTCCTCCTCCTCTTCCTTCTCCTTCTCCTCTTCCTCCTCCTCCTTCTTCTTTCTTCTTCTTCTACTACTACTTCTATCTTTAAGGCATGTGAAATGAGAGCTTCCGGGCACATTATAAAAGTAGTGTTCCATTAGCATAGTCACTGAGATTAATGAGAAGAAGCCTGATAAAGCAATGTTGGTTAGTCCTACATAGTGTGTTTAGACCTCCTTATCATGTTCATAAGTTGTTCGCAAAGTTCAAGGGAGCAATAAGGACTTAGTATGGTTTTAATATTTTAGTTTACTTTTAATTTTTAAAACTTGTACTTATCAGTATACTACAAATTTTTATTTTATTTATTTATTTTAACACATTTTTATTTATTTCAGAGAGAAAAGGAGAGGGAGAGAGAGATAGAAACATCAATGATAAGACAGAATCATTGATCAGCTGCCCTCTGCACATCCCTACTGGGGATCAAGCCTGCAACCCAGGCATGTGCCCTTGACCAGAATCGAACCCAGGACCCTTCAGTCCGAAGGCCTATGTTCTACCACTGAGCCAAATCAGCTAGCGCAGCATACCACAAACTTTGAATTCCTTCATGCTTAATGAGCCCAGGAGGTAGAGGCTTTATAGAAAAAAGTGTATCCTAGTCTTTGATATTCCTTCCATCTGAAAAATATATTACAGCTTTACATATGTGGTAACTGTTCATTAATGGGGGTAACTGGAGCAGTTATCATTTTACAACACAATAGTATCCAATGTGTACAACATTTTTAAAAAATATATTTTTATTGATTTCAAAGAGGAAAGGACAGGGAAAGAGAAATAGAAACATCAATGATGAGAGAGAATCATTTATTGGTTGCCTCCTGCATGCTCCCTACTGGTGATCGAGTCCATAACCCAGGCATGCGCCTTTGACTGGAATCAAACCTGGGACCCTTCAGTCCACAGGCCAATGCTCTATCCACTGAGCCAAACTGGCTACAACATTTTTTATCTCTTTTTGTTCTCCTTTTTTTTTTTTCTTTTTTCTTTAATTTCTGCTTTACTCACTTCTCTTTATCAAATTTTCTTCCATTTTACTTATCTACTAGAGGCCCAGTGCACAAAATTCATGTGGGGGTGTCCCTCATCCTGGCCTGCATCCTCTCCAATCTAAGACCACTCGGAGATGTCCAACTGCCAGTTTAGGCCCAATACCTGCAAGATGATATCATGCCAAAACCGCAGTCAGACATCCCTCTAACAATCTGGGACTGCTAGCTCCTTACCACTCGCCTGCCTGCCTGATTGCCCCTAACCATTTCTGCCTGCCAGCCTGATTAGCCTCCTAACCACTCCCCTGCCAGCCTGATTGATGCCTAACTGCTCACCTGCGAGCCTGATCACTCCAACTGCCTTCCCCTGCCACAACCCACCTCCACTGTGAGAGGCAACGGAGATGCTGGGACCAGCCTCCCCTGCACCACTCAGAGCCACAGGACCCCTAGGCCTCACCATATGAAGTGGCCACCAGGCCCCACCTCCACTGTGCATGCAGCCATCTTGTGATGGCCATCTTGTGACAACCATCTTGTGACAACGTGAAGGTGTGATGCCACCTAGGCTATTATTAGTATAGACAAGAGGTCCGGTGCACAAAAATGTGTGCACTCAGGGCAGTCCCTCAGCCTGGCCTGTGCCCTCTCGCAGTCTGGGACCCCACGGGGGATGTCCACCTGCTGGCTTAGGCCCGCTTCACAGGGGAACGGGCCTAAGCTGGCAGTCAGACATACCTCTAGCATGTCCACTTGCAAGTGGGGAGCAGGTATAAACTGCAGTCAGACATCCTTAGCACTGCTGAGGAGGTGGGAGAGTCTCCCACCACCACCGCTGTGCTGGCAGCCATCAGCCTGGCTTGTGGCTGAGCAGAGCTCCTCCTGTGGGAGCACACTGACCACCAGGGGGCAGCTCATACATTGAGCGTCTGCCCCCTGGTGGTCAGTGTGTGTCATGGTGACCAGCCATTCCCAGTAGTTCTGCTGTTAGGATCCATTTGCATATTACCCTTTTATTATATAGAATAGAGGCTTGGTGCACGGGTGAGGGCTGGCTGATTTACCCTGAAGGGTATCCCGGATCAGGGTGGGGTCCCACTGGGGTGCCTGGCCAGCCTGGGTGAGGGGCTAAGGGCCATTTTCAGGCTGGTCACACTCCCTTCAGGGAGTCCCCACTGGGGTGCCTGGCCAGCCTGGGTGAGGGGATAATGGCTGTTTGCAGGCTGGTCACACCCTCTCTAGGGTGGGGTGGGGGATCCCACTGGGGTGCCTGGCCAGCCTGGGTGAGGGGCTGATTGACGTTTTTAGGCTGGCCAGGCTAGAAGCAGGTATCTGGGATTTATTTATCTTCTATAATTGAAACTTTATAGCCTTGAGCGGAGCTAAGGGGCAACCAGGGCAGGCAGGAAGCTTGGCTTCCTCTATCACCAGGGACTACTCAAGCCTCCTGTTCACTCCAGCTTCGTGGCCACAGCCATCTTTCTGACAGAGTGATAGAGTGAGGGTATGATGGTTAATTTGCATATCACTCTTTTATTAGATAAGATTAGGGGCCCGGTGCACAAAAAATTTGTGCACTTGGAGGGTGGGCGGTCCCTCAGCCTGGCCTGTGCCCTCTTGCAGTCTGGGACACCTCGGGGGGGATGTCCACCTGCTGGCATGCCTGGCCTGCCTGGGTGAGGGGCTGAGAGCCATTTTCAGGCTGCCCACAGCCCCTTCAGGGTTCGTGCACTGGGGGGTGGGAGGGCTGGTGAGTGCAGGCCTGGACGTTTCCCACCAGAGGGCCCACAATTGCACATGCCTGGTGGGCCCCCACCACTGAGGGAACACACCTGGCACAGAGCTGGGTGGCAAGCCAGGGCAGACGCTGGTGCAGGATCCCTTGGTGAGGCCCTGCTGCTGAGCAAACACACCTGGGGTGGAGCCAGGCAGCGAACTGGCTTCGGATTCTCCGCACTGTGCAGCAGATGCTCCCGCATGCCCTGTGGAGGCCCCTGGGGGGTGGATGAAGGTAGCGGACCCTGGACTGGTGCTCCCGCACGCCCCTGAGGAGGCCCCCGGGGCAGAGCTCAGCTGTGGACCCGGGACGACTGCTCCTACACACCCTGCAGAGGCCCCCCGCGCTCCCGCATGCCCCGGGGAGGCCCCCCAGGGGGTGGAGCTAGGCAGCGGACCCAGGATGGCTGCTCCTGCAAGCCCCAAGGAGGCCCCAGGCTGGATCCCCCACCCCCTGAGCTGACACACCTGGCACAGCTATGCTGGCCAGCTGTGGAGGCTCCCAGTGCAGAGCCGCCCTGCCAGCCTCCATCTTGGCTGGGTTAATTTGCATACAGCTGCTCTGATTGGCTGGTGGGCGTGGCCATGAGCAGAGGCTCAGCCAGCCTAGGCAGGCAGTTGCAACAGAAGCTTCTGGTTTGCTCTAGCTCCATGGCTGTTGGCCTCCATCTTGGCTGGGTTAATTTGCATACAGCCATTCTGATTGGCTGGTGGTAACGGTCAAATTTGCATGTTTCTCTTTTATTATATTAGATGGTGTCAGCAACCATAGGATTTCTTAACAAGCATGATAGATTTATTGTCAATTTGAATTATGTTCTATGATGAAGAATGCTTTGAAGAATAAACCAGAATTACTAAAACAAACAAACAAACAATGCAATTAGTTTTAAAGAATCCAAAGGAAAATTCTTGGATCATGATCATCCTAAGACTATATAGCTCTTTAACTAAAACTTTCCACCTTGATGAGAATTTTAGCTGGTTTCTCCTACGCATCACTTGTGAGTACAGAATTTAATATTTAGGGCATATGAGCACTCTTATGTTACATAAATAGACTAGATTGTACATGTGAGTTATAATAAAGGTTAACCACAGCACATTTTTAAAAAAGCCCAATGTAATCATAATTCTTAAATTTGTTGATATGACCAGCATCTAATAGGCTTTTCTTATTTCTTTTGAATTATCACAAAATTAGAAGCTTAGCAAAAATTAAATTTGCAAGAAAAAAATTGTTTTAATTATATCTAACCTAATTTTTGGCTTAACTATAGTTCCTGGCATTCTAATTATTTAAAATTGAGTAACACTACTAATAAATAATTCATCCAACACTGTGTCATAAACTAAGTGGTGTAATTCTTCTGGTTTGACTTTCTGATCCTACACAGTCAAATTAGATAACACTAATTATATAGTCAGAGAAACAGCCATTATATTTTTAAGAAAAGAATCTAAGCTAATCACAGGCTATTCTTAATCCAAATGTTCAGTTTCATCTTCCATGCCCAGCCACCTCCAAGCAGCCCTACATTGACCAAAGGAACTTGGGCTCCATCCTCAGATGTGGCACAGGTCCTATGCCCTGGACATGGCTGGAGAAGGCTCTGCTCTAGCCTTCTTCCCTAGGGAATTTTCCTCCTCAGGGTCTATGCCTTACCCTTCAGATCTAGAAACCTGAAACCCTAGGACCCTTCAATTCCCTGCCTCAAAGACCTTAAGTCTGTTTCCAAGGCCAATGTGAGGAGGAACTTCCCTAAGGCAGACGGGCAGTGAGGTTGTTCAGCCTTAGGCTCAGGTATCCACACGCCTTTCCAGAAGGCCACTAATGTAGAGACAAAGCTGAAGGTAGAAAAAGAAAGGGTGTGGGCCACAGGCTAGACCTGCATTGTTGCTGTTTACTGGCCCCAACCAAGATGATGGGCTGAACCTATAGAATTGATTACCTTCACCCAAACCCACAATGCTTTTTTGGGTTTAATGCCTGTGTGTATGTTTTTCTCTAAACCTCAGTTCCTTCTCCCTCCACTCCTTATGACCTAATTTCAACTCCTTTTTGAAAATTCTCATGACTTTTCCAGGCACAATGGCTCCATCCTCCTTTGGGTTACTCTAATATGTCTTACTAACATTTACTATAGAAATTAACTCATCTGACTATAATTATTTATTCACGTATTTGTCTCCTCATGAAAAATTTGAGACTAGCAAGACTAAATTCAAATAGTGACCCTTTATAAATACTTAATAAATGTGTGTTAAATTAAATTCACTAAATACATTATTTATTTATAAGTCAGTTATCAAGCTCATTTCTCATGCTAACATTCTTCAGGCTATGTCTTAAAATAATATTACATTTTTTATTAAGGTAAAGGAATACAGTAGTAAACTCAAAATTAGTAAAAATATTTTCCAAATGTAGATACTATAAAAATTCTAGCTATAAGAACAAATTTTTAACATGTGATATAGTCCTTGATTAAAATTGAAACTTATAATTAGCATGGTTTTAAATGGAGAGAGATGCCCACAACCAAAAATGTGACATATTAATATTGAGAAAATATGTCATATTCATATGTTAAATGCATCCATCAAATCAACTGTTACCAAATGCATTAGGATCAAAACAGAAGAAGCCCTTCTGGAGAAATTCAAATTGATATATTTATTGTAACCTGCTTCTGTACAGTGCAGAGAAATGGAAAATATTATTAGAGCTATCTCATAGTCACTATTCAAAGCACTTCCATATATACCTAAATTATTTGGCATATAGTGCAAAAAAATTAAAAGCCTTTCTTTATCACTCAAAATAGCAACAAGTGCATAATACTTTACATTTGCACACCCTTACTATGTGCCAGGCACTCTTCCAGGCAGTTCATGAGTAGTGAATTGTTTAATCCCCACAAGAGCACTATGAGGGTTGAAATAGTTAGGAAACTTGCCCAAAGTCACTAGGGGAATGGAAGCATGATGATCTTTCTAGTAGGAAGGTCAGATTTGGGGAGACACTGAAATATATACATGGTAACTAGAGCCATGGGGGAGATGATGGGCAGGGAGCAGCTGGTCACTTATAAGAGAAGAATGGATCCCTAGGGGGATCAACATTGAAGGGCTGGACAAACAGAGAGTCCATGCTAGAAACAGAGAAGGTGGCATCAGAAAAGTTGCAGAAGAAACAAAAGAGAAGTGATATGCCAGAAAGGAAAGGAGAGAATAATTCCATGAGGGTCGCTTGACTTTACCAGACCTTGTACACACATCATTCAGTTGGACTACACAGAGGTTCCTATTTGCATTTAGAAAGTCTTTGCCAGACTTAGACCCAGATTAAAGCCAGATCTGGTGAGCTGGTGAATGAATGGAAGCTGATGATGCAGGAGTAAAGAAAGATGAGGCTTTCAGAGGGTGTTGAAAGTAAAGGCAGACACAAGGCCTTTGAGAGATTAGGAAAGTCTAAAATTGTTTTCTCATTCCAAAGTAGAAAATAATCAAATAAAACAAATTTAAATAAGGTGACATTTATTTGCTTAAGCCATTGGCTTTCTAAATCTATACAGCAGAATCTGGAGAGCGATAGATCCTGGCTACTCAATGTTTGATCCCAGGATTAGCAGTTTCTGAGAGTTGGTTATAAGTACAAAATCTGACCCAACCTTATCCCAGAATTTATATTTCAACAAAAATTCACAGTGATTCGAATGCATTTTTAAGTTTGAAATTTATGAATCTGTATTTTACTCTGAATAACCCAATGAAAGATCTTATTCATTAAAATGTATTTTTAAATTGTTTTAGTTTGCTTTGTATTCACACCAGAGTCACATCTAATTTATTTGTAAATGTCATCATTGCTCTGTTCCAAGCACAATAATCAACTAGTTTCAACTTATAAAATAAAATTATACTTACGTTAAAATATATAATAATTTCTGCTTAAATTTTCCCCAAACTTATATTTTCTATTAAATAAGTAAAACATGTCCATCTTCTGAGTTGTTCTTAATTTGTAAATCACAAAGAGTTTCAGTGTATCAGATAAAGATATTAATTGGTTCTTAAAAATTAACAAATGACAGTGTGAAACCTAATTCCTAAAAAAGGTAGAAAACAATAATATATATATGCTAAAGTTAAAGGAATGCTATTACCTTAACATTAACAAAACTCTTCCTTGACATTGATTGCTTTTCCATGCAAAATTCCTATTTATTTTGCAGTTTCTCTGCTATTAAGAAACTATCTGTGGCAGTTGCCCAGTGGCTTTTTCTTCCATAACCTAGAGTTACTATTAGAAAGGATTGTGTCTAGTTGGGCCATATGACTGGTTCTCAGCAATTGATTATGACAGAAAGTTGACTTTATCCTTTCAAGTCAAGATGATTAAGAAGCCAGTGTCACTTCTCTACTCTTTCCTCTTCCAGCAGCAGGAAGCAGAACTCCAAGGCTGTGGAGCAAGGCAGTCGCAAGATGGAAAAGTTGGACCTTTTCCACACAGAGAAGGTTTCCTGACAACTGGGAACACCCATATTAGAGCATAAGGCAGTGGTTCTCAACCTTTGGGGGTCAAGCGACCCTTTCACAGGGGCTGCCTCAATACATCCTGCATATCAGATATTTACATTATGATTCATAGTAGTAGCAAAATTACAGTTATGAAGTAGCAACGAAAATAATATGGTTGGGGGTCACCACAACATGAGGAACTGTATTAAAGGGTCGCAGCATTAGGAAGGTTGAGAAACACTGGCATAAGGGAACAAGAAACAGCTTTCATATTCTGGCAAAGACTATTACTATAGAGAGAACACTGGAGTAGAGCAAATAAACTTTCTCTAGAGACAGTATAAAGTATCAGTTTTTAAATTAAAAGAGCAACACAATCAGTGAATTCTATTTATTTTAAAGTTTGCAATTATTTACTATTTTTTCCTTGGCAACTACAATAGATGTGAAAAATATTCCTCAAAGGACTTAGTTTTTATCACTATTTATAAAACTACAGAACAAAATATATAATCAAGATACTGTACAAAAAGGAAAAAACACACAGATGAGACTCTTGTCAATTTTTAATTGGCAAAGCAAAGAGCATCACACTAATAAAACTTAATTAAGTCATTAAATATTTAAAGTGAATTGCTAACTCTAGCTTATTGAATGAATTCCCTTTTATATATATGAAACCCTATTATGAAGTCTCTATATAAAGCAAAATCAAAGTGTAAAACCAAACTATTTAATGTATTCATCTCAAAAATTCCATTTCATTTCTCCTTGCAAAATCTAAATCACCTCAGAACACTACATCACAATTTATATTTCTCTCACATCAGGAAACACATAATAAAATACTATTACAAATACATTGCCCATAAAGTGGTCATACCTTATAAAATATAACTCATTCATTTTACATGTTTCATTTCATTTCAATAATAATGCATAATAACATTGTCCAATTTACAATGAATGTCAAATTTCTGGTAGAATATATAATGGATATTTACTAACTTTATTTTTTCTATCACTCACAACTGACTATACATACATATCTGTGCCCTCAACATCCTTCAGACAAATATTTCTTAGTGAGAAATAGGCATTTACCTTGTAAGAAAGACAGGGTTAGACACATGATTGCTTGCTTTGATAAAATCACACTTTATCAGCTTATTATCACAGTAGAAGCCTGGTGCAAAAATTAGTGTATGGGTGGGGTCCAGCTGGCCCACCCCAATGGTGACCATCAGGGCCTGGCCAGTGGGGGGAGGGGACTTGGGAGGTTGGCCAATTGGCCCTGCCCCCGATTGGGGTGAGAGGGTACTGATTGGGGCTGGGCCTGCCAACATGGAGGGGGGTGGGTAGTCAGGGGTGGGGCCAACCAAGGGGAGGTTGTGGGGTCTGATCAGGGCCCCAATTGGGCCGGTTGGCCGCTGCAGTGCATGTCATAGTGACCGGTCATTCCATCATTCAGGTTGCTTACCTTTTATCTAATATAATAAAAGAGTAATATGCAAATTTACCATCACCCAAGACACCTAAGCCACGCCCACCAGCCAAGCCACACCTCCCAGCCAATCAGAGCGGCTGTATGCAAATTAACTCAGCCAAGATGGACGCCGGCAGCCACGGAGCTAGAGCAAACCAGAGGCTTCTGTTGCAACTGCCTGCCTAGGCTGGCTGAGCCTCTGGTCACAATAACAATGTTTCAATTATAGAAGCCACAGAGCTGAAACAAACAGGAGGTTTTGTTACCTGCCTAGGCTTCAGCTTAAAGCAACAGTGTTTCAATTATCTAAACTAATAAAAGCGTAATATTGAAATTGACTGTTTCTTCGGGATGCCTAAGCCACTCCCACCAGCCAATCAGAGCAGCTGTATGCAAATTAACCCAGCCAAGATGGAGGCTGGCCGGGCGGCTCTGCACTGGGAGCCTCCGAGGCTGGCACAGCTGTGCCAGGTGTGTCAGCTCAGTGGGGGGGTGGGTCCGGCCTGGAGCCTCCTTGGGGTGTCCAGGAGTGCCTGTCCTGGGTCTGCTGCATGGCTCTGCCCCAGGGACCTCCTCAGGGGCATGTGGAAGCACCCGTCCAAGGTCCGCTGCTTTCGTCTGCCCCACGGGGGCCTCCACAGGATGTGCGGGAGTGTCTGCTGCACAGTGCAGAGCATCCAAAGCCAGTCTGTTGCCCGGCTCCAACCTGGGTGTGTTTGCTCAGCAGCAGGGCCACACCGAGGGATCCTGCACCAGTGTCCGCCCGTGGCTCGCCACCCAGCTCTGCGCCAGGTGTGTCCCCTCAGCAGTGGGGGACCACCAGGCATGTGTGATCATGGGCCCTCTGGTGGGAAACATCCAGGCCTGCACTCACCAGCCCTCCCACCCCCAAGTGCACGAACCCTGTGAGCAGCCTGAAAATGGCCCTCAGCCCCTCACCCAGGCTGGCCAGACATGCCAGCAGGTGGACATCCCCTTCCCACCCTGAGGTGCCCCAGACTGCAAGAGGGCACAGGCTGGGCTGAGGTACCATCCACCCGAGTGCACAAATTCTTGTGCACCTGGCCCCTAGTATATATATATATGGATTTGAATACACATATTCGGTAATGACTCACCTATTCAGACATACCTTGTGTTATTGTGCTTTGCTTTATTGGATATTTATTAGATATTTATTGGATATTTATTAGAGATTGAAGGTAAGATTATGCTTCTCTGAAGGTTCAAATAATGGTGTTTTTAACAATAAAGTATGTTTTAATTAAGGTGTGTACATTTCTTTAGATATACTATTGCACACTCAGCAGACTACACTATAGGGCAAATATGAATACTGAGTGGCCAGATTATTATGATCACCTGACCTTTGTAGGCAAATTAGTTATAAGTTGTTATAGGCAAGACCATTATAAATAGAGAAGCAGGTTGCTTACCACAACAGAAGTGATTTTTTTCTAAAGATGTGGGTAAACAACGTGATTTAACAGCCTTTGAATGTGGGATATATTTGAATGTGAGTGGCCAGATTATTATGACCACCCGATCAGTACTTCATTGGGCCACCTTTTGCCTTCAATACTGTGGCGATTCTTGGCACTGACTCCACGAGATGTTGAAAGGTGAAGCGAGGAATCTGACACCATGTCTGATGAATAGCACTGTCCAGTTCTATGAGATTTGATGGTTGTGGAACCAGCTGCCTGATGGCTCTTTTAACTTCGTCCCACAAATGCTCAATTGGATTGAGATCTGGTGATTGTGGAGGCCACCTAAGCAAGGTAAAGTCTCGCTCTTGTCTTGAAAGCACTCCTGCACAATATGAGCATCGTGGCATGGCACATTGTCTTTCTTGTTTGAAGAAGCCATCTCCACAGGGATACACCATCAACATGATAGGATGAATTTGATCAGCAATGATATGTAGGTAGGTTGTGCTATTCAGACGTTGTTCCACACGAATTAAAGGGCTTAAATCATGCCAGGAAATCATGCCCCAAACCATAACACTGTCCCCACCAGCTTGAAGGATTGTATTCATGCATGTGGGGTGCATGCTTTCATGCTGTTTCCACCAAATTCTCACTCTGCCATCTGCATGATGCAACTGGAAAGGTGATTCATTGGACCACATGACTTTTTTCCAATGCTCGACTGTCCAATCCTTGTGTTCCTGTGTAAATTGGAGACATTTTATCTTGGTAACTTGCAGACAGCAAACATGTTCAAACAGGCCTTCGGCTTCCATAAAATGCAATGTATAGCTAATTTGCCTACAAACATCAGATGGTCATAATAATCTGGCCAATGAATATATATATATATATATATATATATATACCCAAGCCCGGTGCACAAAATTCATGCACAGGAGTGAGGGTGGGTCTCTCAGCCTGGCCTGCACCCTCTCCAATCCAGGAACTCTCAGGGCTGCTAGCTCCTAACCACTCACCTGCCTTCTGATCCCCCTAACTGCTCTCCCCTGATGGTCTGATCCTCCTAACTGCTTTTCTCTGCCTGCCTGATCACCTCTAACTGCCTCTGCCTCAGTCCTGACACCATGGCTTTGTCAGGAAGGATGTCCGGAAGGTTGTCCCGAAAATGTTCAGTCTAATTAGCATATTACCTTTTTATTAGCATAGATATATATATATCCCACATTCAAAGGCTGTTAAATCACATTGTTTACACATATTTTCAGAAAAAAAAGTCACTTTTACTGTTGTGGTAAACAACCCGCTTCTCTGTTTATAATGGTCTGGCCCTCTTAGCAACTTCAGCTTGAAATTATAGCTAATTTGCCTACAAACATCAGGTCGTCATAACAATCTGGCCACTCAGTGTGTGTGTTTGTGTGTGTGTGTGTGTGTATATATATATATATATATATATATATATATATATATATATATATTTTCCCCCCATAGAGCAAGGGAGAAAGAGAAAGAGATAAAACATCAATGATGCAAAACAACGAGGTACCACCTCACACCTGTCAGAATTGCTATCATCAACAAGTCAATAAATGATAAGTGTTGGAGAGGATGTGGAGAAAAAGAAACCCTCCTTCACTGCTGGTGGGAATGCAAACTGGTGTAGCCACTGTGGAAAGCAGTATGGCATTTCCTTAAAAATTTAAAAATGGAACTGCCATTTGATCCAGTAATCCCACTTCCAGGAATATATCTCAAGAAAACAGAAACACCGATTAGAAAGGATATATGCCTCTTTATGTTCATAGCAGCACAATTTACAATAACTAAGATTTGGAAACAGCCTAAGTGCCCATCAGCGGGTGAATGGATTAGAACACTGTGGTACATCTACACAATGGAATACTACACTGCTATAAAAAAGAAGGAATTCTTACCATTTGTAGCAACATGGATGGAACTGGAGAGCATTATGCTAAGTGAAATAAGCCAGAAAGTGAAAGCAAAACACATGACCTCACTCATTTATGGATAATAAAGGACATTATAACCTGATGAATAAAAAGATAGATACAGGGGTAGAGAAGCATGGAACAGACTGTCAAATTACAGTGGGAAGGTTTGGGAGTATTTGGGGGCGGGGAGGTAAGAGATCAACCAAAGGACTTGTATGCATGCGTATAAACATAACCAATGGACACAAAACACTGCCGGGGGGTAGAGGAGGCCAGGGGAAGGTCAATGGAGAAAAAAAGGAGACATATGTACAACTATCTATCTGTAATACTTTAAATAATCAAATAAAATTTATAAAAAAGAAATATCAATGATGAAAGAGAATCACTGATCGCCTGCCTCCTCCATGCCTCCTACTGGGGATCGAGCCCTAAACCCAGGCACGTGCCCTTGACCTGAATCGAACCCGGGACCCTTTAGTCTGCAGGCCAACACTCTATCCATTGAGCCAAACCAGCCAGGGCCAAACATACTTTTCAAGCACTGGGAAACAAAAAACTTCTTGTGACTCACTTTATTGTGATGCTTCTCTTATTGAAGAGGTCTGAAACCAACCCCTCAATAGCTCCAAGATATACCTGTATAATGAAGCATATATTTAAAAAATTAGCATAAAGATGTTAGGCTACCAAAGCAATAAATACCAATAAATATCCAAATACATTACAAAAAACACAAGTAGGCTCTCTGGGTTGTTTTACTCCAGCCAGGTAAGAGTGGAAGTGAATATTCACTCATGTGTTTACGGTACGCTAAAACTCAGGTTGGGAGCATCAGCAGGAAGCGGGAGTTACAACCCTTGACATACTTTTGATAAGGATGGAAACCTTTTCTCCCTTTGAAACTTCCAAACTCCCTTCTAATGACAAACATGGTTTAACTTCTTAGTTTGGTAACAGAAGTGCAATACTCACTCGCTTTGATCTGGCTAGTGTTCTCTTATCATCCAGTTTGTTGCCCAAATAAAAAACTGGAGTAATTTTTTCTCCTTCTCCCTTTCAATCATGCACATTTTCCAATTCTACCAAAACATCTTTTGACCCTTCCACGTCACCTCTTTTTGGTGGCTTCCGTAGTCCAGGCTCCATGACCCCCAACGCTTGCACTGCAAGCAGCCTCCTGCTTTCTTCCCGGGATTGCTTTTTCTCCAGAATGCATTACGTACGTGTGTGTGTGTGGGGGGGGGGGTTTCAATTACAATTTGCATTCAGTATTATTTTGTATTAGTTTCAGGTGCACAGCATAGTGGGTAGACAATCATATATGTATTTTATAAAGTAGTCTCCCTCTGTTTCAAGTACCCACCTGGCACCATATATAGATATTACATAATTGACTACATTTCCTATGCTGTATTTATATCCCTGCAACTATTTTGTGACTGCCAATTTGTATCTTTTCCACCCAATGCTGCCACACTCCCCCCCTCTGACAGTCTGATTAATATCTATGAGTCTGTCTCTGTTTTGCTTGTTAATTCATTTTCTTTATAGGATTCCACATAGAAGTGAAATCATATGGTATTTGTGTTTCTCTGACTGGCTTGTTTAATTTAGCATAATTCTCTCCAGGTCCATCCATGCTGTCCAAAGGGTTAAGATTTCTTTGTTTTGTATGGCTGAGCAATGTTCCATAGTGTAAATGTACCACAACTTTTTTATCCACTCATTTACTGATGGGCACTTGGGCTGCTTCCAAATCTTGGCTATGGTAAATAATGCTGCGATGAACATAGGGGTGCATATGTTCTTTTGAATTAGTACTTGGGTTTCTTCAGATTAAACACCCAGAAGTGGAATCACTGGGTCATAAGGCAGTCCCATTTTTTTTGTTTGTTTGTTTGTTTGTTTAAAATATATTTTATTGATTTTTTTTTACAGAGAGGAAGGGAGAGGAATAGAGCCAGAAACATCGATGAGAGAGAAACATCGATCATCTGCCTCTTGCACATCCCCCACTGGGGATGTGCCTGAAACCAAGGTACCTGCCCTTGACCAGAGTCGAACCTGGGACTCTTCAGTCCACAGGCTGACGCTCTATCCACTGAGCCAAACCTATTAGGGCCAGTCCCGTTTTTTATTTGTAGGAACCACTACATGGTTTTTCATAGTGGCTGTTCCAGTCTGCATTTCCATCAACAACGCACAAGGATTCTTTTTTCTCCACATCCTTGCCAACACTTGTTGATTTATTGATGGTAGTTTGCGTTATGTTTTAAACCTACCTCAGACCTGGTTTTAAACCTGTCTTTCTGAACCTTCTCAATACCCCCTGGGTTCTCATTCAGTAAAGAAGTGGAAATCTTGGTGAGGAAGAAGATTGTCTAAGGACGTAGAAATCTGCTCCAGTGGCATCACCCTACAAATGTATCATTTAAAGCAGCTGCTTCACCTTTAAAATGAATAATTAAAATACGCCCCCTTCCCCCCAAAAAAAAATCCCAGCTTTTTTTCTTCTTTCTTTATGCACAGCTTTCTTTTCTTCTTTCCTATTCGTAGCGGGCCCTGTACTTCCACCTAAGCAATGGTAGTTTAGATCTTTGTTTTACAACTAAAAAAAAAATCATGGTGTGTAGTTAATATGTTAGATTGTGTTTCCCTGTCAGACATATTAGGGGTAAAACCTTTCGCTTTTATATTCTTCTTAAAAATATGTCTGACTTCACACCTCCTTCCAAGTTCACCATTCCTTAAAGAAACAATCCAAGTTCATCAACAAGTCCCACGTCCCTTCACAATCTGACCCTAAATTATTTTGCACCCCCCAGCCACCTACCCGAAACTCCAGGCAGAGTGGACAATCAGGAACATGCCCTGTACAGCTGATCTCGGGACATATTTGCTCACTCATCTATGTTCCTGACATGCCTTTCTCACTAACTCTGAAACTTCTCAGCTACTCAGGCATTTCTCAGATTTCACTTTCAGGAAATAAGGAGATATGCTTAAGGCCCTGGCGTTATATTTCAAAATCAAACAGATCTGTAAAACAAAGAAGCATTGTCCAGTAAATAGAAAAAGACCAAAAAGAAAAGTTATAAAAAAAATGAAAGATCCAAGGGTTAAAAACATTGAGGGTACTTTATGTCCTCCAATTTTATAAAATAAAAACATTGATTTTAAAGGCGCATTATGTTTGCCTTTCAAGCATCTAGATTGAGTTTTATAAAGAAATGATGACTTTATTAGTTAGTATCCACTACTGTAAATAATGGCTTATGTATTTTGTTATTCCTAAATCTTTGTTTTTTCTATATTTACTAAGGAATTTCTACCATGGCAAGAAGAAAACCTAATTTGTGACATTGTATAAGTTTATTGTCTAAGAATAAGCATTTCAAGAAATAATCATTATAAGCTTATTGTCTAGAAATACTATTTTAATAAAGTACATTATATAACTGTATATAGGTACTTTTATTTTCTCTGGTCTTTTTAACACAGTAAATTGGCACAAACTATTAAAAAGTTTTACAGAAATATGTTTTTTCAATAAAAAACCCACTTGTTTTACTCCCTTATAACATGGAAGATGAGTTTGACTCTGACTAACCAGCTGTCTCTCTTAGGGGAAAAAAATCCATTTCTGGATGGGGCTCAAGAGAGGGTGTAGCTTGGCTGGCTGACTGAAGAAGAATGCTAAAAAAAAAAGTACTGAAAAAAGGGTACACATCATTTCTTGTTGCTATTTCATATTCCAGAAAACAAAATCGGGGACCTGAATCACTGACAAAATTATTTTTATAATTCACTTCAGAGTTAAAAATAACTAATATTTAGCTAAAACCTATGGAATCTTATTTATATTTGTCAGACTTTGTGGGCATATTTTATACTATACTATTAAGAATATCAGATGTAGGTTTTATGTATCAGGAACCTAGTCCATGCTACACTCTCCAACTTTGGGTAGGGTATTTAAAACTCTCTGTACCTCAGTGTCTTCACATATAAATTTAATATTTTGTATGTATCTTACCATACTTAAATCAATGTCAGGGTGTTACAATTAACAATGTATATGTATTTTTCACAGTTAATAGTAAACTCCCAGATAGTTAAGGTTATGTCTGATTCATCTTTTTCTTCCCCAAGGGCATAGCTTTAACACTGCTATTTTACAAATAATACAGATTGCAAAGAACTGAAAATTATACTTTGGAATTATAAATCAGAAAAGAGTTAGTGCATCCAAAAATACTGTGAAACACTGAGTAAAACTAACTTGAGGTGTTTTCTGAAGAAGTTATCATCAGAGCTTTAACTATGCAAATGTACATTTTTATTATCCCAGAGCACTAGAGTCAGTGACAGAATTCCTTTTTACCAAAGTTATCAGGACTAGTAGTTCCTGGTTAATTGGAAAAATCTTTCAAACCCAATCATCCTAATCACAAATGATAAATAAAAGCTTCTCTTCATATGTGGCCATAACCTCTACTTTGTCCAGTGAGTGAAATTTCCAATATACTACCCTTAAAAAAAGTGTGTTCACCCAGATGGTTTAGTTCAGTGGTTGAGCATCAACCTATCAACCAGGAGGTTGAGGTTCGATTCCCGGTCAGGGCATATGCCCGTGTTGTGAGCTCAATCCCCAATATGGGGCATGCAGGAAGCAGGTGATTGATGAATCTCTCTCATCATGGATGTTTCTATCTCTCTCTTTCTCTCCCTGCCTCTCTGAAATCAGTAAAAATGTATTATGCTTATTACTCAATAATTATTGTCAATAATTACAATTTAAAGTAAAATAATATAAAGAGACTGGAAAATAAATCTGAGTACAGACTCCTAAGTTTCAGGGTTTTTTTTAATATTGTTTACATGTGGTAGATCGTTTCTAATTCAAAAGTGATGTTTGTAGACTCAAGGGTCTTATGAAAGTATTTAACTGTCATTTTGAAATAGCTCTCTTATCACATTCATATGTCATGATTTACAAAATATTTCATTACATTGTACAATTATAATAGTTAGCATTGTGGGCATTAGTCAGTATGAGCACAAACCCAACTGCCTCTCAGTGAGCGTTAATTCAACTGCAGGGAACTGTGATGGGCTAGCTGCAGAGCCCAGAACCTTCTGAGGTGATTATTCAATGATCTGGGGACAATACATGTGTTTTAGAGGAGAGCAGAGGGATAATTAATTAAATGGGGGGGTCACTTGTCTAAATGTTTACAAGTGTCACTGTTCCATAAAAGATGTTGCAGACAACCTTGATCTGGGAGGTCATAAAGTCACTTTCAAATCCAACATCATCTGTGATCGTGTTACCAGAAAGGGGACCTGGCCCTGAGCGGGTTTGCCTGAGGCTAGCTGGTAGTGAGTGGGTTCTTGACTTCCTACAGGAAAGATTTCACAACCCCAGTCCACTGGATTTTGAGAGCATGTTTATTACAGCTGAGGACAGTGAAACAAGGAAGAACTTAGGCTAGAAGAAGCAACAGGACGGAGCCTAAGTGGGGCTGCCTTGGGCCTTGGCTCACTGAGAAGTCAGAGAAGAGGGGGCCTTGGAGACTATAGAGAGGGGCTACAGTGTTTGGACAGGTTCAAGCCCCAGACTAATGAGAGGGCACAGATCTCTCATGGCAAAGCCATGTGCAAGTCCTAGCTTGGAGGTCAATGGTCCGAATACGTGGCCCCACTTGTCTGAGTAATGTGGCTTGATAGCGTTCAGGTGCATGTAATTGAGTAGATTAGAACATTGTTAACATCTTGATCATGCCCTTCCTTTACCTTGTGGAGTCTGGCTATAAAATAAAGACTTGGCTTGTGAGTGCTGTTGCTGTATCTCCATCAGAGAAGTGGCATCCTGCTGAAACCCAGCTTTTATTCTCTTGTCTGTCTTTTCTAAATCCTTCACCACCCCACCTCACCCTTGGCCATGCTGGCGCAGCACAGGAGACAGGTTCAGGGGTCCAGGACAAGCTGCTGCTGCCCATTGCTCTCCTGGTTGCAAGTCTCATGGGGTCCCTTAGAGTTTAGGAGATACACCGCTGTGGGAGAAGAAGAGAGGGAAGGGCAAGGCACAGGTGTGCTCCCTGGAGGGAGAACACAGCTGAGTCCTTTGTTTCGAAGGTTTTTAAAGGCTGGAAATTTCAGGGAGGTTTTAGGGGAGATTTCAATAAAATATTCATTAGCTTTTCCAGGAGTGTCCTTTCAAGGTCATAGTCTCCATTGATTGGTCATTGCCAAGGCAGGGGGTCAAATAGTCATTTCAGTTGGTCCTGGTGTCACCCGCCTGGTTTTGTTGCTTTTCTGGGCCTAGAGCTAAATTACAACTGAGGTCTAGATGTTATCTTGAGAAAGATGACCTTCTGTATCCTGTAAATTTCTCAGTCAGTTTGTTCAGCTGTCTCAGTTTCCCCATTCTAGTTGCCAAAGAATTTTCCTAGCTTCTTGCTATCCTTCCTCAATCATAAAGAAGATATTCTGTGAAGTTTTTCTCTCATAAGTTCCATTTTTTCAAGATAACTACAGAGCCCATTAAGGTAGAAAATGTGCTTTTTACTTATTTGTATCTCGTGGAGTAAATGCAAAGAGGATGCATCAAGGAAAGGTGTTTGCAATATGTAGTTAGAAGCAATAAGTTAATTAATTAATAAGTTAAAAGATTATAGCATGAGTGGTGCTGAAAATGTCTTCACTATAAAATGATCCTGGCCAGTAAACTATGTTCTGGCTGTCTGAGTCATCCAATGGCTGGCCTCAGCTATCCCAAATTCAGTTTGCTTTTTACCAATCTTCTATAATAATAAAAGCATAATATGCTAATTAGACCGGACAGCTGAATGACCTTCTGGATGTCCTTCCAGATGACCTTCTGGATGAAGCTGGGGCTGAAAGGGCTGAGCCCCTTGCACAAATTTCATGCATCAGACCTCTAGTTAAGATATAATAGAATTCTGGGAGAAAGTGTAAGGCTAAAATGTAAACTGTCCCATTTAAAAAGACATGTAAGGTGACCATTACAATTTGGCAATAGCATTGCTTGTGAGTTCATAAAGGGCCCCTGTCACCCAATAGCATTTAGGCAGGAATGAATAACATTGATAAAGCATCTACTTTGGATTCAAAATAAATTTGCAACCCATGAGGCCTTTACAGACCTATGGCAGAAAGCATGCTATCTAATTAAGGTCTAAATAATAATCAGGAACCCACTGTTGACTTTTCTTGCCAGTCCTGCCCAAGAACCAGCTCTTTGGTTTCTAATGGCAGGGGTAAGCTGTACAGAGTTGTCCTGGACGGAGAAGCACTCACACCCTTAACTTAGAAAAAGCAAGAGTCTATACTGAGAGCAGTTGTCCATTGCAGCTGCCATAAAAGAGGAGAAATGAATAACTTTATTGCTTCCATTATCATTTTCTTTGTCACCTCACACACACACCCTGCCTTCTGCCTCTTCATTGTTAGGTTTCCACAAGCGGCAGACCTGGTTCAATAACAAAGTTATCTACTGCAGGTAGAAACTTATTTATTTACTAGGGGCCCGGTGCACAAAAATTTGTGCACTCAAGAGGTCCCTCAGTCCGGTCTGTGCCCTCTCGCAGTCTGGGACCCCTCAGGGGATGTCCACTCGCTGGCATGCCTGGTCAGCCTGGGTGAGGGGCTGATGGCTGTTTGCAGGCTGGCCAAGACCCCCAGTGTGGACCCTCACCCCATTGGGGTGTGACCAGCCTGGGTGATGGGCTGAGGGGTGTTTTCAGGCTGCCCACAGACCCTTCAGGTTTTGGATCCCTACTGGGGTACCTGGCCAGCCTGGGTGAGGGGCTGATGACTGTTTGCAGGCTGGCCACAGTCTCTTCAGGGCTCAGGTCCCTACTGGGGTACCTTGCCAGCCTGGGTGAGGGGCTGATGGCTGTTTACAGGCTGGCCAAGCCCCCAGTGGGACCATCACCCCACTGGGATGTGGCTAGCATGGGTGACAGGCTGAGGGGTGTTTTCAGGCTTTCAGGCTGCCCATAGCTCCCATTGACCCAATGTCCCAGCAAGGCTGGCTGTAAG
>PVJC01004587.1:0-58999 GCA_004026665.1 Murina feae | reverse complement strand
CTTTTTGCATATTAACAATTTGCATATTAACACAGGATAATAAAATGTGTTCAGCGTTTACCATGTGCCATGCACTGTGCTAAATGCTTCCTATAAATTATTTCATTCTCAGAAAAATCATTTTCTTGTATGTACTTTCAATATCCTCATTGTTAGATGAAACCAAATCTAAGAACTCAAGAAACTTATAATTTAAAGGTATATTAATATTTCTACAAATTAGCATTCTTTCTGAAGTGTGTGATTGATCATGACAATTACTGCAAAATCATATTAACTAGCACACAATTCACTATATGCAATGCAACATATATTGTGAAATAACTAACTCCACTTACCAATTTATAAAATTATAACTTTTGTCTAGGCCTACTTGATATTAAAGTATACCAATAACTATATAGTAACATGGCTTTTTTTCCTTTAATTTTAAACTGAAGCATTAATATATAATGAATGTGCTAAAATGTTCTCCAAATTTGTGGAAAAATAAGAGAGCTGATTTTCAATATTTCTCTCAAAGATAAACTGTTCAAAATTAATCACATGTCTTTAGGAATTATAAAATGTCTTGTATGTTAAAGTTATATGTGCAATATACAAGCACATTTATGATACTAATATTATGCACACAGTGTACAGCATAATTTATTAAATGGAGCAGGTGAAATGATATAAAGACAGAAACAAATACCCTTTTCCGCGTCTTCTCCTTTAGGAAAGGCCGGATTACAGTATACAGGGCATGGATATACCACGGCTGGTTGACAAAATGAATTCCTCCGAATCGGGCTGGGAAACTGTCCTAGAGGAATGTGAAGGGAAGAAAATCGAACATGCTTTAACATCCTTCGAAGATTTAGGGAAGGTCATATGATAGACAAATTTTTTACTCCACACACTTAAATAAGATTATCTGTAGTTAGAAGGGAAGATATTTATCACATTAAACACTAACTTTCATACAAAACAGAAACAATGTGTAATAAAGCAAATCTTTTGCAAGAATAGATTATTGATAAGAACTGAGCCTGCAAACTGCCAACAGCCATTATAGATCAAGAAACATAAATAAAAGACATTAGAAATTTGTCAAATAACTAACCTATAAGTAAGTGCTTTACTTTAATTTTTATATTTATATTGAAATGTATTTAAATTAAAATTCACTATAGTCATCTATAATGTGAACACTGTCAGATATCAAAACTCATTTTATTCTTTTTCCCTTATCAACTTTATAATAAACATTCTCCTTCCCTTGTTTCAACCGTTTACAAAAGAAAATACACTTAAGCAAAATAAAAACCTAGAATGGTAGTGTGAGGAATTTGGAGGTGGATTCTGCAGATTAAAGTCAAAACCCTCTGAGCTCACCCCACAGGTGGAAATGGGGCTCTCATAAGGCCAACCTTTGCTCTGGCGAGAACTCACCCCCATGTAAGGTTTGTCCCAAAGCCATTCCACAACAGGAAGGGATAAGCGAATTAACTGCAACATTTGACAGTGCTATGGATTCCACATAAACAGACCTGATTCTTACTACTAGTTCAGAACGCCACACTGAACTGACTATGGATGTCTACTTTAAGAAAAACTACATCACTACAAATGCCTCTGAGTGACATCATCGTAACTGGCATTCTTCTGGATTCTACTTAGAACATTAACAGAAACAAAAGTAAAGAAACTGAAACAATTGTACATTTTTTTAATTAAATGCTCCTTGAAAAAATTTTTAAAAAACATGCATAATATAACCCTATTAATATATGTTGTTTGAGGGGACACTTATGAGCACTAGTAATTAATTAGTGTTTTGTACACTGATTTTCAGAGCTCATGAGCATTTTTGCAAACTAATCTCTGTCTCTGAGAATGACACACTATAAAAAAACCCACATTACTTCAAATAATAAATAAATTAGAATAGCTAAAGGTAAAATGTGATTCGTTTAATGTCAATGTCATTACTTCTTTCATAAATATGTAGTTTCATTCATCAAGAGGTTATTTTAATGGAAATAAATCAGGAAGAAATGCAGATTGATGACATTTTTATATATGAAAAGAAGATAATGAATGTATGTAAAATAAAAAGAGCGCCAAGAAACACCCATGTGCCCTCCACTCAGCAAATCACTCACTTGAAGTTCACTGTGTTCATATTCTTTCACCCTCCCCCACATTTTTAAATTTCACATTATATTTCAAATAGAAGAATTTCCATGGCTTATATTTTATCAGTATTATAAAAACATAAATATTACATTTACTCTATATTTTATGTATTTTAATATTTTTCCTACATATATACATGTACTCCTAAAACACACTAAGTACTTAAACTTCATAAAATCATCATCACAGTGAATGCATTCTTCTGTCGTCATATCACATTGTTTTTGAGGTTCATTGTATTGATGTTTGTGTACATGTACATAGCTAGAGTTCATTGTCACTGTTGTATAGTACACCATTATATGATACAACACAGTTCACTTATTTTCTTCTCTCCATGAAAAGAAAATTCTTTTCCAAATTTCTGCCATTACCAGAAATGCTACCTGCAGATTCCCCTCAGAACTTCCACCCCACTGCAATCCCTGAAGCAGTGTGCTTCTAAAACATACTCCCGAATGGGCATCTGGTCTCTGGAGCAGAACTGAATGAACACCAGCTATCAAGTCATTAAGCCAAAAAGTCTTAGCTCAGTGGCTTTTAAACTTTGAGAATCATGTCCAGGTCATTTTTCTTCTCTCCTGAAAAAATGAATATGCTCACATATACTCATAACTCACATAAGATGTCATGGGGTCTCCTGAATACATCTTTAGATAGAGAACAACATGATCAGATCATATTTGAGATAGGGTGAAAGAGAAGGAAAAACATTGATTTGAAAACAAGTACATCTTGGTTAAAATGCTAACTTAACGCCACCTCAGAGGCCAAAACAAGGACATAATCTTTATTTTCTTCCCCTCACTGAGGTACTTGTCATTTCCTTTCTCTCTCTTCTCCTGTATTACCACATTCGTACATTATACCTTTTATAGTTGTCCCACAGTCCTTGGATACTTTCTTCCGAGTTTTTTTGTTTTGTTTTGCTTTTTTAGCTTTTATTATCTTTGTTTTTCCGTGGGGGGGTGGGGGCAGTCCACTGATATATGCTCAAGCTTAGCGAGTCTTTCCTCAGCCATGTCCAGTTGATTAATAAGCCCATCGAAGGCTTTCCTCATTTCTGTTACAGGGTTTGTGGTCGCTGGCATTTCTTTTTAGGATTTCCATCTTTGCTTACATTTTCCATCTGTTCTCATATGCTGCCTTCTTTATCCATTAGAGCCCTTAGCATAGTCATCAAGGTTGTTTTTAATTCCTGGCCTGGAAGTTCCAACATCCCTGCCATGTCTAGTTCTGACATTTTCACTATCTCTTCCAGTTGTGTTATTTTGCCTGGTTTTTGGTATGCCTTATAATTATTTCCTTATAGGCTGGGCATGGTGTACCAGGCCTAAAGAAACTGTTGTAAAGAGGGCTTCAGTAAGGTGGTGGGAAGGTGTGGGAAGAAGGGAAAGCATTTGATGGTCTAAGATAGGTCTTCCTCTGTTAGTGAGCCTGTGCCTCTAGACTTTGAACACACAAGTGTTTCAGATTTTTCTGTCCCCTTAGGTGGAGCAGGTAGCCTGGAGTGAGTATTTAAATCTATTAGGCTTTTTTATGTTTTTGTTTTTTCTTTTCTCCCTTTCTTGTACTTTTCTTTTGAAGCACCTAGTTTCAAGTACTATATGCACTACAGAAAAGTGCATATCTATAATAATAAAAGTGTAATATGCTAATTAGACCAGACAGATGAATGACGTTCTAGACATTCTTCTGGACAACCTTCCAGAAGAAACCAGGGCTGTGAGGGCTTAGGCAAGCTGCTGCAGCTGTGATGGCTGAGCCCCGTGCACGAATTTCATGCACTGGGCCTCTGCTAGTAATCAATTTGGAATTGTAGAAACTACACCTTTAATTCCGTAACTCTATCCCTAAAGTTATACTAGTATAAAAATATTGCTCCATTCTTTTATGGTGCTTTTAGTATAAATATAAAATATGCTTATCATACAAATCATTGAGTAAGTTATAAAAACTCACTCATAACCTTACCAGCCAGAGAAAAAAATACTACTCTAAGCATCTTGGAGTGTGCTTCCTTTTTTTCAATTAAATTTTATGTACATGACATGAAAATCTAACAGTCTGGAATTATGATAATGTTTTCTATAATGGCTCATAGCTATATAACATAATATTACTCTAAAAGTGTGAGTATGTATAGAAAGTATAAGGTGATTATTGTAACAGTTGGTACTACTGATTCCTTAAATAGCATCAATATTAGTATCTTTCGCATATAAAGATTGGTCTGCTTTGGCATGCTAGCCACACAATGTTTTCCTAAATATGTCTCTTGGCAGTATCCTTTCTAGATGGCCTAATATTATTTGTATGCCTCACATCCATCTTTATAATGTATTAACTATCTTTATACGCCTCCTACTCATCTTCTAAAAGGCTAAGATCCCTACGGAAATCATGTTTATCCTGATTCCAACACCCTGCTCCTGTGCCCTGCCACTAACATCCTGTGTGCAGTGTCTAGTACTGAAAAGAATGAAATTATCATTGTGATACCATATGTTTAGTTTTATTAACAGTGGGCAGGCAGATCCAGTAAAGTCATTCAATCGCTTTCACGAGGGAAACAAAGATTTTACCAACACATTCTAACTAGTGTCTTCTGCCAAATTGAGAGGAAATAGCCAGAAAACTGTTTAATCACCAGCTAATTGGAATGTCTTTTCTGTCCCTATCTCATAACTGGTAATGAACCATACGTAAATAAATGCAAATAACAGATTGAAAACAAAAGATCTTGTCCCTGCCGCAGAGA
Source organism: Murina feae (assembly GCA_004026665.1). NCBI lineage: Eukaryota > Metazoa > Chordata > Mammalia > Chiroptera > Vespertilionidae > Murina > Murina feae. Next base: position 54,057 of record PVJC01004587.1, on the reverse strand, counting down.
TTTAAATTGGGATTCTACACATGCAGGGAGATGTTTGACCTCCATCCTCTTAACTTCTAACTGCCCATTAAAATGCCATGCTGTCCAGGTAGGCCTACAATAAAGACACTTGGTTCGATGCAAAGAATTGTATAGAAGTAAAATTTCATCAAAAGAGTAATTGCTCTTTCTTGATCAGGTGGCTCAGTTAGTTAAAGCATTGTTCCATACATCAACAGCTTGCAGGTTTGATTCCCGGTCAGGGCACATACCTAGGTTGTGAGTTCCATCCTGGTTAGGGCTCATATGGGAGACAACCAATCAATGTTTCTCTCCCCTCCCCTCCCCTCCCTCTCTCATTAAAAAAATCTATAAAAACATATACTCCAGTGAAGATTAAAAAAAGTAATTGCTCTGATATGTAGGGAAATAATGATTAACATTTTCTACGTAAGTTTAACACTTGGAAAATTTTTCGTCAGAAAAAAATAATTATATGGTTAAAAATATAGTCAGCCAATTCCTGTTACAGAAAAGAAGTCAGCCTTCAAAGACATATCACATTGTATTTCAAAACATGAATATACCAAATCTTTCTATTTGATGAGCAATTTCTAAAACAAAATGCATTAAATTACAGATTTAAATTATCATTTTTTCCCTCAGAAAACTGCGTCTTAATTTTAATAAGTGTTTAAGAAACCTGGATTAACCATGATGGATCATTTAAAAGAGTGATTATAGACTACATTAACGTCCCATTACTATGTGGCATAGGTAAAATTCTTTATAAAACTTAAAATTTGGGGGATATGAATATACTTTGAAATAATTTTACCCTCCCAAATGTTAAACTCCTAAATCCAAATATGCACTTAAATACGCATAACTTTTTAGGTTGACTTTTTAAATTTGAAAATTGACTGGCTTAGATTTACATTTGCATATTTTACAGTGTCTGTTTGTTTTAAGACCTTTAGCAAAATGTCAACTATTGTTTAAATTCTCTATCATGAATACAAGTGTGTCAACATGTATTTCTCTTAAGGGTGGTCAACAAAATACATTCTACCCAAAGGCAAATGCATATCATTTCTATTTTTAAAAAATAGCCAGTTTCCTCATTCTATATGCATTAATCATTGGCTAAGGAAAACTTCATGACACTGTGACTGCTAATAAATCTCTCTTTGCCTTGTCACTCACCATTGGTGAAATCCAGTTCCTATTACAGGGATGTGCTAACTTCACTTTTTCAGTTTTTTTCTAAGGATGGCCTCTGGTTTTATTTGTTTACGTTAATTAGGAATGATGCCCAAGTACAATGATGTTACCTGATACTCTGTTTATTATAGAGCCCAAAAAAGAAAACTTAGAGGTTCTTACTGGAGAGCTGTATCTTCTCATGGCAAATTACAAGAAAACTAAAGTATTATGTAATTATGTCCTTTAAATTGTGAATAGACATGTGCAGTAGGGAGAGCAAGTCACAAACCAACACTTGGAAGGCAGAGGGGTTTGTCTATGTTGCTTCTGTGACTCTATCATTAGCATGTAGTGTTTAGATTGACAACTTCCATTCAGAACACTAGGTGGCATCTTCTTGGGTAACTGAGAACACAGTGGTGGCCAAGGGCTGCCCCAGTGTGCCAAGCTCCAGGCCCAGAGGAAGGCAGGAGTTACCCCCTCCTCCTCCAAGATGGCACGTGACTATCATCTACTCATATGACAATGAGTGCTTTGTGATGTTCTTATCATTGTCGCAATCTTAATGTAGACCAGCATTTCCAAAATTTTAATTTTGTTTTGAAATCCTAAATAACAGTCGAGTTGGCTTGCTTAAATCTATAAAATGTAATCTCATTTCCTCTTTCACCAAGATTTTATCACTTGTAAATAACAGTTATGTACTGATTTAACGGGGGAGAGAGAGGGAGGTGGAAACATTGTGATTCCTCTTTTCTTTTCCTGCTATGTTTTGAACACAGGTATTGAAATAGTCCATAACACGCTTGGCTTCCAGGTTCCCGTGATAAATTCACTTATGTATTATGAAGTATCTCTATGCCTCCTCCCAGCCCCATACTCAACATTACTAATTAGATCCAAGGCGTGATTATGGAGAGCAGGCCTCCCAGAGTAGCTATGGCTACCTGATAAGGGCTGCAGAAATTTGTGGGTGAGAACTGAGCAATCTATCTCAAAATCCCAGGTATACACTCATTCCAGCCAAATTATTTCCTCATTGTTTTTTGTGAATGCACCTATCGTTTGATCACTTGGTGCTTACCTAACTTTGCTTCAAATAAAATCCTCCTATCCTGTGAAGGATCCAGAAACACGATGTTGGTGTGTTAATATGGACAAATCTCTATACCTGGATAAACCAAACCTCTTCAATATTACTGGCGACTCAACTGCATCAACCTTGTGTAGGGAGGGGAATGTCTGAATCTTGAACACAGTAAAATATAGACAACTTAAAGGAGGTTACTACATAAAATATTCCTCCTCGAAAGAGCTCTGCCTAGCTGAAAATATTTCTTGAAATAAAACCAAAATTGAAAACCAATACAAGGTGGAGCAAAAGTAGGTTTACAGTGGTGAGTATGTGAAACACAGACTTTATTCTTATACTATTTTTTAACTATTACATTTTTTCCATGCGAACAACTGTAAACCTTCTTTTGCCCCACCCTGTACATAATATGTTTAGTCATCAAATAACTGAATAGGCAAGAAAATCTCTTCGGGAGCAAAATAAGTGTGATATTCTTCTGGGCTACTTTTTCTGTCAGATAAGATTGGGAACCAATCATAGCCACAGAGCCTTAAAGTGAAGGCACGAGGCTTATTTAAGTTAGTTGCTGCTGCTGTTTGCCTGGTACCAATGGGGGGTGAGAACACAAACCAATCACACAGAGAACATGACACAAAGCTACTCTCACACATCTTCACCATCCATGAAGTACCCATTTCAATCAAGTATATCAGCAGGAGAAAAGTCCAAAGTAAAACCTACCTTATAAAAATGTTACTTATCCTTCTAAGGAAGGCTCTTTTATTAAACCTGGACGCATAGTAAGGGTAAAAAATAACGGTGCCATTTCACAGCAAAAGAGAATGTTTTCTAATTGTCTAGGACTAGTATCTTGAGGCTTATAGCACCAATCTATATGCCAGCTACATCAGGAAGGGCGGACTGTTAACCCAGTCATTATATCAATAATGCATTAGGTCTCTCATTTGACTTTTAAATGACTTTAGTAACACACATTCGAAAGTGCTGATGTTCTCATGTTCAAAATAGCCAAAGGGGAGTTAAGCGGCAGAACTTCTGCTAGAGGAATTGAGAAAAGCAAATTATAAAAAGAATTAGGCAGAAGTTAAGAGGATACGTAAGGACACTCGTGCCTACATCAGGCATGTGAAACTAGCTAAGAATGTATTTAATGAAGAAGCTCAGTGCTGCTAGGCTTTAGCAAGACGGGACCCATCATATTCTATTAAGAGAATATAAGCTGTAAAACATTCCTGAAAGAAACCACTTCTTACGTTCCCTAGCACAAATTCTAGAAATCAGTCATAAAGAAATTGTCACCCAGCCAGAGTGGCTCAGTGGTTGAGCGTTGACCTATGAACCAGGAGGTCACGGTTCAATTCCCAATCAATTCCAGGAAGGAGTTGAAGAGAAGATCTGGCTTCAGTGAGAAGTTGGAGATAAGAGATCACTGAAGCCAGAGCGATGTTTTCCCACGATATGCCAGAACCTTTTAGCTCTACCAACCCTTCCAGGACTGTGTGGTGTCCATATGGATTGTGGGGCAGTGGATTATAAAATAGCTTGAGAAGACATAAAGATGCCCAGCACATGTCCTTCAAAGAAGCACACACGAAGCAAAACACAACTTCAGGGTCCAGGCAGCCCTCCACCTGACACAGCTAATGAGGGACTCCCATTCCGTCTCTGAACATCTCCTACAAGACGGGGTAAGAAGGAGGATGCCTTGTTCAGCTAATCTGGGAATATTTACTTTCTCTTGCTTGTTAGTTTTACAAAAGGAAGGAAGCAAAAGTTCGGCTTGGGATCATCACCCTTTTCCAAAATCCAAAAATACTTAATGGATGTACCTCTGATTACAAACAGAACTTCTAATTCAATGCTTCAAAGACCTGACTGTGCTTTTCTGATGCTTATTATAAAACTAGTAGCCCTGTGCATGAAATTCATGCACATTGAAAGGAAGTTAATTAAAGGAACATAATTTGGACTCACTAACTAATATCAATAATATGTGAGCATGAGGCAACCTGCGTTTCTGAAATTCAATGATATGAATTTTAACTATTACTTTGTCAAATAAATGGAATTTACAGATATCGTTTAAAAGAGCATTCAGCTTAATATTAAAAACTCTGGCTACCGCCCTAACCGGTTTGGCTCAGTGAATAGAGCGTCGGCCTGCAGACTGAAAGGTCCCAGGTTCGATTCTGGTCAAGGGCATGTACCTTGGTTACAGTCATATCCCCAGTGGGAAGTGTGCAGGAGGCAGCTGATCAATGTTTCTCTCTCATCGATGTTTCTAATTCTCTGTCCCTCTCCCTTCTTCTCTGTAAAAAAATCAATAAAATATATTTTAAAAAAACCTCTGGCTACCAAGTCAGGTCTATTTTCAACTTTTTGCCAGCAATGTAAATTATTTGCAATATCTGCCCATTTGGGGTTGCATGTCCTGGTTACAAATAAACTGGGCGTGCCATACCTCGTCACAATTACCATAGAATCCTATATAGCTGCTGCATATTTCTGGGACTACTTTCAAAAGATGATGGAAATATTATCATTTTACCAATTGGCACATTGTCAGTTTCAAATTTAGATTTGAGACAATCCATCAAACCACTATATTTTTCAACTCTCAACTTAGATTAGTTTGCTTTGATGAGATTTATCTGATTGGCCTCCATTTTCTAATATGAATCCACAATAAACTTTTGAGTTAATTTTCCTGCACTTAAAGTAGGATTGAATGTGTCCCACACAGAGAGATGAAATCCATAATACTGCATTTGTGTGACTCGTGTCCTTACATTTTGTCTAATATTATTGTCGATTACTCTGTTGTCTCTGAGTCTTAATGCAATATCTGTTCCCCAGCTTTTTTCACCATGTTGAAAAAGAATAGAGTATATCGTTGCATCTAATGTAGGAAACTGGATATTGATTTGTTTCATTTTAGTGGCATTTGGATTATTGGGATCTGGTTTACAATGAATGAGCAAGTCCCTTTCAAAAGGAGGTTCTCCATCTTCATTTCTGAATATGACAGCAACCTTGGTTACACAGAGAGAATTATATCTTCCTGGGTCACTGTTAAGATCGTAATTAATCGCCATTGTTACTTCTGTGGGAGCAATACCTTTTGCTGCTGCTTCAGATTGGGCTTCCTTTTCTACCTCATGTAGCATCTTGTACGATTTTGTTAATTCATTTATTTCATGCATGAGGTTGTTGATATTGATCATGAGTCTTTCTGAGCAGCCCTGGTTTTCTGGCATTGCTAATCTTTTACTTGTCACTTCGGCTGTATCCAAAATATAGAGTTGAACAAACTTCTGAGAAACACCGTTGCCTCCTGGAGCGCTTGACACCTGCATATGCAAATTAACCGCATAATTTGCATAGTCACTCAGATTGGCTTGTGAGCGTGGCTTGAGCTTGGTGGAGGGACGATTAATTTGCATGTTTCTCTTTTATTATATAGGATCTTATAGATATTTATTAATTTTGGTTAACTTGAGAATATTTTAATTAAACCACCAGAAAATCCATGTGGCCTATGAAGGATTCTTTTTTTTCCCTTATCCCTCATCACTTTATTGGCTGGAATTAATCACTCAAAACTATTCCCTATTAGTTTCCCTTCACATGGTTGCAAAGTCCTCCTACAAATAAGGCTACTTAGGAAGTCAGAGTCAAAAATTGTTGGAGCATAATGCCCTTATGGGATGTCAATGAGAGCACTTTCTGTCTCCCCATGGCATTACTACGCATGCAAGTTCTCTATTCACTCTTAATCTTCCAGTGGAATTGGGGAGTTCATATTAGTCTTTGGTCTGCCAATCTGCATGAGCAAGATATGCAGGCATCCCTATTTATCCAAGCATTCAAATCAAAGCAACCACACACATCTATAGTCTTTCCATAATCTCAACCATGACATAGCAATCAAAAAATTTCCAGCTCAGCTACATAGAGTTGCATAAAATCCTTAAGAAAGTACAGGTTTTCTGAATACAGAAATATTGTTTTCATCTACTGCTGTTGTAAAGATGTGTGATTGTGTGGTTAAGAGAGCTCCCTAGCTTCACCCTCTTTCTTACAATTGGATATTCCATTCCTTGCCCTTCACCTGCCCTTGAAATCTTAGTGGATGCAATTCTGAACCAGTGGCAAAACTGGTAGATATCTGTTTTACATAACATGTGAACCTGACTGGGGCAATGCATGTCATTTTAAACATTGAAGTGTATGAAATATATGTATTTATATAAATTTTTAAACACTCTCGATTCTTTAGACTGTGGCTTAACTGTGACTTACAATTTAGGTAGATTCAAAAGATTTTGGAGATAAAGGACGAGAACTTCACCTTTTCTCCAGCATCTTTATCTTCAATGCTCTTCCCACCTTCTAGGTGGTGTGCCATTGAATCGGTCTTGATGATATTCGTTTTGTTCTACCATCCACTTCCCTTTCTGTCATCATGGGTCTTCTCTGTGCTTATGTTTATATATGTAAGCATGAGTGTGAATGGATGTACTTCTACACAATTGTATCATTTTTGTAGCTTTGTGTAACCATCACCAGATTCAAGATACAGAAATGTTCTATCACCACAGGGCTTCCTCACATTACCCCTTCAGAGTCACACCCAACCCATCTAACCCCAACTCCTAACCTCTGGTAACCATTAATCCATTCTCCATCTCTGTCATTTTGTTATTTTGAGAATTTAATATAAGGAGACTCATATATTATATAACCTTTTGAGACCAGGTTTTCTCATTTAGCATAATGTCCTTGATATACAGAAAAATGTTGCATGTATCAATAGTTCACCCCCGTTTTAATTACTAAGTAATATGTCATGGCATCACAGTTTTAACCATTCACCTGTTTTAGGACATCTGGGCTGTTTCCAGTTCAGAGGTATTACGCTAAGAATATTCATATGTAGGTTTTTGTGTGAACGTACATTTTCCTGCCTCTGTGATAAATGCTCTAGAGAACAATGACTGCCTTACCTGACCGCATGTCTCGCTTTACAGAAAACTGCCAGAGTGTCTACACCATTTTACATTTCCTTCAGCAAGACAGATCCAATTTCTCCTTATCTTTGCATCCTTTAGTATTTACACTTTTTCTTTTTTAATTTTAGCCATCCTGTTAGGTATGTAGTGATACTGATTTCACATTGTGGCTTTATTTGCATCTGCTATTGAATGTCTTTTCATTTGCTTATGTATCATCTGAATATCCTTCCCATGAAATACCTGTTCATGTATTTTGTACATTTTACTATTGAATTTCTTTTCATTATTGTGTTTTTGTTTTTAATATTTCCTGTATAAAAGTGTTTTCTCAGGTACATAATTTCCAAATATTTTCTCCCATTTTGTAGCTTGTCTTTTCATTCTTTAAAGGGAATGCCTTACAGAGCATTTGGCTTTGTTTTTTTATTTTGATAAGGTTCCATTTACTTATTATATATTTTTCTTTTGTACATTGCGCTTTTGGCCCTAGACCCTAAAGATTTTCTTCCATTTTTTTCTAAAAATTTTACAGTTTTGTGTTGGAAATTTAATTCCATAATCCATATTGAGTAAGGTTTAAGCTTTAAGTCAGAGTTCATTTTCTTTTTTTGCCTATTTGTTAAAAAAACAAAAACAAAAAACAAAACCTATACTTTTTCCATTGACACACTTTTGTACTTTTGTCAAAAATAATTTGGGCATATTTGTGTAAGCCTATTTCTGGGTTTTCTTCTCTTTTCCATTAATCTATTTGTCTGTCTATTGGTTGAACATTCTAATATTTATCTCTCTAATGTTGTTCCTGAATAGATTTGACACAAAAAGAATAAATATATATTTCTTTTAAGAATACAAATTTAAAATGTTTCCCAGCTATAATCCTGTGTTACTCTTTGAAAGATAAATAAAAGTTGCCTTTTAAGGAAACAATTCCTTCCCCAGAAAAAATTTGAACGATTAACTGTCATTTTAAATCTTTCAATTTCATGAGCCAAATGTTAGTTTAAAAGGTTTCCTTCAAAACAAAACAAAACAAATGATTATTATGTCAACATGAAAAAGATAAAGCACAATCATAAGTCAAAGATACATGTCTGAAAATTGAGAAAAATTAGTAAGAAAAAATACAACTAAGAAATAACTTTTAAACACTCTGACATAGATAAAGAAACAATACACAACAAATAGAACTTCAGTGCTTATAATTTACGGAATGCCCATCACCTCCTGGACAAGCCTGTTCGTGTACGATCATAATTTTATAACTAAGAAAATTGAAGCTCAGGAAATTTAAAGATTTAAAATATTAAAGTTTAGTACAAGCTATTGTTAGTCAAGCTGAGTATGGACTCTACCACAGTTTCAAAGCTACCTCTCAGTCCACTTTGGTGTAACTTTTTTATTCATTACTAAACAAGAAAAAGATCAAATCAAATTTTGTATATTAGACGAGAGCTAAGGATCATACTAAGAAAATACTACAATACTCCCACTGCAGTGACACTGCTTCAATCCCTGTATAGCCAACACACACTGTGATCACTTTCTTAGTTTAGACAAACACAAAAATCACATTTCATTGTTGATATATTTACTTTAAAAAACATTTGTTAAGCCACATTTTTTGCCGCTTCCTTGGGTGAGTAAAACAACATCCCTGCCTCCCATGGACTTTGCTAATTAGTTGAAATAAAAATTTTGTACTCTGTATTTTACCAGTGAGCACTTTGGTGCCTTACAATGATATGTGAAATTATCTATAAGCAGATGAGTATTTTCTGATTTAAAATGACAGCCTGAGCAAATGCATTTGTCTCCCTTACCCCTTAGGCTTCATTAAAAATAGTGGGAAATGAATATTTTTTTTAACGAAATGAAATCTAAATAGGAAAAGAAATGGAGGAAAAAACACACTATCACATAAGTTATTTTAAAGCATTTTTAGACTAGGAGGAGATAAAAGTCTAATGGATCAAACAGATGCAATATAGCATGAAAAACAGGGGAAAGAAGTAGAGATATGAAACAAGAGACTATAGATTAAAAACAGTCCAGGATGATAGCCGTGTTGCAAGACTAGAAAGCAGTTAAACAAATTAGAAGAGAAAGTACTGGGCTAAAAAACGAATGAATATCCTGAGTAAATACTATAGAAAGATAACTATAAGCTATTGACAGTAAATAGTGGGTCTTTTGCTTTTTTTAAATATATTTTTATTTATTTCAGAGAGGAAGAAAGAGGGAGAGATAGAAACATCAGTGATGAGAGGGAATCATTAATCGGCTGTCTCCTGCACACCCTCCATCAGGAATCGAGCCCACAACCTGGGCATGTGCCCTGACCGGGAATCAAACCATGATCTCCTGGTTCATGCTCAACCACTGAACCACACCGACCATGCAAGGTCTTTTACTTTTAATTATAAGCCCTTGTATTTTTTTTGAAGAGATTAAAAATCTTACTTGATATAATATTTACAAATGGAGCTATAAATAAGGAAAAATAAGACCAAGAGACTCAATAATGAGATTAATACAATAAAAACATGTACTACTAGTAGACTGCAAGTATATCCTTGGGTTGTTTTAGCAGAATCTGAAGTTGTGCCCTCTGACACTCTCCTGGAAATACTCACTGAAAAGTTCATCAGATTCTTAAGCAGTGTAAGCTGGAGTTAGAACTGCCATTTGCTTGTGAAAACAGAGGTGGTCTCTAAGAGACACCCAACACAGCATAAATTCATCTTTCCTTGGCTTTATGAACTGAACAATAACCTTTCTGGCAAGATTAAGAAAGTATTCAACCCCATCCTAATGTACAGCAAATAAAATAAGATTTAAGTCCCTAGGACTTAGTCCCAGGTAGCTTCGCGGAGCACGTTTTAATCTCAGATATTAAAGAAGAAATAACGGACTATTATTTGGAACTGCATAGCTTGACTCCCCTCCAACATTTATTACCTGGACAGTAAAGTCCAGTTTTGAGCTATGAAAAGAGACAAAGAGAAGCAGAGCTACAGGAAATGTTACTGAAGATTGGGCTGACCTTTATGCTTAGCCAACAGGGAGTGAGCAATTCTCAAGCATTTGTAAATGAGTCTGAACAACACATTGTTTTAGGCGGCAAAAAGCTTGACTTGAAAATGACTCATTCCTGCTTCTGGCTGCTAGATAGCATTGAGAACATTAAAACAGAATATGAGGTAAGGTTCTTGGATAACTGAGACTCCCCAGATTAAACATTACACAATGAATGCAAGAATCCAGTCTCTTACCTGTCTCTTAAAATCGCTCCATAGGATCTGAGATAAGATCAAAGATCAGGAAGATAGAACTGAGCTACAAAAGAACTAAACTTCCACACTTTTTTATTAACAGCCTATGTATAAGCCTATGTCAAAGAAATAAGAAGCAAATGACATAAAAGGAGACATAGGGATATTATAAGACAACACTGTGATGGGAATTAACCGTAACTTCCTGCCTTTATGACAGTTGGCATTTGCAGAGTCTGGCAGAGCTTCGACTCTGCTCTCTCTGTAACGGCTTGCTAAATGTCCAGTGTGCAGAGGTCATGAGCATCTCACTAAGCAAGAGCAATGCATCTTCAAGCCTAACAACAGTCTGCATGTGAGATGATTCATGAGCAGTAGTCTCAGAGTGCTTTTGATAAGAGCCACCTCATCAATCTGTGTTTTATTATACAGCTTCCTTGCCACCTATGAATTCCATCATCAGGCAGAGGGAAGGAGTGGGGAGGTAGAAGGGGGTGAAGAAGGGGAAAATGATGATGGGAGGAGACTGGACTTAAGGTGGTAAACACACAACACAATATACAGATGATGTCCTGTAGAACTGTATAGCTTAAACCTATATAATCTATTAAGCAACCAGAGGCCCGGTGCATGAAATTTGTGCACAGGAGTGGAAGGGGGCGTCCCTCAGCCCAGCCTGAGCCTTCTCACAGCCCATGACCCCTCACTCCTTACCACCCACCTGCTCGCTGCTCCTTACCACTCGGCTCACTGCTCCTTAGCGCTGCTGAGGAGGCAGGAGAAGCTCCCACTAATGCCGCTGCGCTCGCCAGCCGTGAGCCCAGCTTCTGGTTGAGCAGTGCTCCCCCTGTGAGAGTGCATTGACCACCAGGGGACAGCTCCTGCATTGAGCATCTGCCTCCTGGTGGTCACTGTGCAGCATAGCGGCCAGTCGTTCTGGTCGCCTTAGCAGTTGCTTAGGCTTTTATTATACAGACTAGGGGCCCAGTGCATAATTTATTATAGAGTCTGGAACCCCTGAGGGGATGTCCACCTGCTGGCATGCCTGGCCAGCCTGGGTGAGGGGCTGATGGCTGTTTCCAGGCTGGCCAAGCCCCCCAGTGTGGACCCTCACCCCATGGGGGTGTGGCAAGCCTGGGGCTGAGGGCCATTTTCAGGCTGCCCACAGTCCCTTCAGGTTTTGGGTCCCTACTGGGTACCTGGCCAGCCTGGATGAGGGGCTGAGGGCTGTTTTCAGGCTTTCAGGCTGCCCACAGCTCCCATTGACCCAAGGTCCCAGCAAGGCTGGCTAGAAGCAGGTTTCTGGGTTTATTTATCTTCTATAATTGATACACTGTTGCTTTAAGCCGAGGCCTAGGCAGGTAACAAAGCCTCCTGTTAGCTTCAGCTCCAGCCGGCCTAGGCAGGCAGTTTCCTCCATTGCTGGTGCAATGGAAGCCTCCTGTTTGCTTCAGCTCTGTGGCTTCTATAATTGCAACTATGTTGCCTTGAGCAGAGAGAGAGGCCCAGCCAGCCTAGGCAGACAGTTTACTCCTGGTGCAACGAAAGCCTGCTTTTTACTCTAACTCCATGACTGCCGGCCTCCATCTTGGCTGGGTTAATTTGCATACAGCCGCTCTGATTGGCTGATGGGCGTGGCTTAGGTGTCCCAGAGAAATGGTCAATTTCAATATTACTCTTTTATTAGATTAGATGTCACCACAATAAATTCAATTAAAAAAAAAAGTATAATTGATGACATGCTTAAAGTAAACAAAGAGCATGTTGCAAGTATTGCCATGTTTGCCTCTGTCTGATTCATTTTTTGTGACAGAACCACTAAATTTATCTATTAAAATACACTTAACCCGAAAACTTAACTGATCACCTACAGAAAAAATTCCAACATTAGAGGGGCATTCATGGTCTTCTACTATTAGGTAACAACTAACTTTTGCAACCTGATTTCCTATTTTATTTCTTTATGAATGTTAATTATAACTAAATCTATTTGCCAATTCCCAGATGCATCATGTTCATAATCATCTCTGTTTATTTCCCCAAGTATTCCTCAACCTATAATGCTTTTAACAGGAATTTTCATTCTTTCAAAACCCTCCTGTGGTCTTCTATGAATATTTTTTCTTCATCCTTTCTCTAGGTAACATAATTGCTCTCTCCATTCTTCCTTTTCGGTATGTTATTTTACACTTTTACAGAGCATTAGTAATTTTTAATTAACATCACCTTTGGCTATTTAATAATATCCTTTTCTGCCCTAACTGGTTTGGCTCAGTGGATAGAGCATCGGCCTGTGGACTCAAGGGTCCCAGGTTTGATTCCAGTCAAGAACATGTACCTTAATTGTGAGCACATCCCCAGTAGGTGGTATGCAAGAGGCAGCAGATGGATGTTTCTCTCTCATTGATGTTTCTAACTCTCTATCCCTCTCCCTTCCTCTCTGTAAAAAATCAATAAAATATATTTAAAATAATAATATCATTTTCTTATACTAGGGTATATTTTCCACACTAGTAAAACATATATGGAGTATTTTTTTTTTTTTTACTTGGGGATAACTTTCAAAATTTTTTGAGTTTAGAAGAAGTTATCCAAAATGATACACTATTTAGAGAAAGGGATGGAGGGACAGACCATAGGTATCTGGAAAAGAAAACTGTAAAGTGAAAAATATCAAAGTGCTTCAATTGTTCAGAGAAACAAATATTCTGTTTCTGAAATGCTGTTATATGAAAGACAGTATATTTGGTGGAGTGTCATTAATCCTGTGTTCAGGAGTTGGTATAAGGACCAATGGGTGCAGGAGTCAGATTTTAGCTAAATTTAAGCAAGATCTTTGTGGACAAACTCTTGGAGACAATTGGGCTGCCTGATAAAGCATTGCACTGGCAGGCTCTGAATGAATACAAACAGAAGCTACACAATCATCTCTAAACACCACCGTAGTAATAGTCTTACGTAGGATGGCTTATGTGACCTCTAGTTTCCTTCAAATGCTAAGATTCTGAGTCCAGACATGTACACACTAAGCTTTGCATTACAGCATGTGACATAACATGAGTTCCTGTATTGTGCAGCTGCTAAAACTGATTTACATCTGTTTGGGGCCAATAGCTCAACACAGAATCACATAAAATGCCAAGAAATAGCCTCCCTGTTAGATTAGAAAGTCCATATTAAGATGCTATCTGATATTTTAATATACAGTTTTCCATTTGCTTAGACTTGGTTAATAGTCTAGAAAATCTATAGGAGAAAAAAACCAATCAGACATTTGTAACCCTTAAATATGTATAGTATACAAATAATCATTTGTAACTTACCAACATTTGATTAGATTTTAGAAGAAAATTAACTTCATTAAGATAGAATGGTATGCACCATTCTATCATTTTAGTCCATCCACCATAAAACCCTCCTCTGAACTTCTCTGTAAATGCACAGCGCATCAATATCATAAATACAATTTATCATTAGATCTTGACCAAATGAAAATATATAAACCTTTTCAAGAAACCTTTTCCACAAGAGATTTTACCATTCATAAAAACGTATTTAATTTTTTCAAGAATATCTTTAAATGGCATTCTAATTTAGGTTTCAAATTATTGCCTTTCCAAACTTTTTGGTTTTTTAAAGTAAGCCTGATGATCTACATGGCATGACAGAGCCCTTACTTCTTATCTGTATAAGCAAACAACATGAGCAAAGACATGGGTTGGTGACAAGATCATGTTTTAGAAAAACAAGTGCGATCACCATGTCCAAGGTGCCAGTTGGAGGCAAGGCCACTGATTTGTCTTTTGAAATAACCAAATTGAAAGGTTACAAAAATTTAAATGAAAAAAAATGTAGTAGAAAATATATTTTTTATTATCACTTAGCCTGCCACTAATGTGGACTTTCTGAGTCTCAAGGCTTGGTTGCTATAAAAGTCTCTCCTAACTTCCCATTTTTCCAAATTCTTTCTTTAAAATCATCCCACTGAACAGATAATTGTAGGATGAAATCATGAGCAAATGAATAACATCACATTAATTTTTTATGATTTGTTCTCATACTCAAAATACAATTGATCTCCATTCTTCATAATATGTTAGTTTAAATTTAAAATCCATTCCAAATTGACCCCAACCTGTCCGTTTTCTTCAGCTTATCTTTCTTGTCCACCACATATCAACACTTCACATCTACTAATTTTCACCTCTATCCTTAGCTCTGCTCTTTCCTTTCCTTTGCCTCTTTATGTAGCCAACTCTTCCATAAAACCATCCTATCATTTTATTCCATAACCATACACCATATTCCATACGCCATAAAGCCCTCCTCTGAACTTCTTAATTTCTGTCTATAAAATTTATTTTGTCATTTATTGAATTGATTTTAATAATATAAGGATATAACTGGCAGGCAGAACTAGCATGTGTTGTTTAAAAGCATAATTTTCTTTACAAGGTATCAATTTTGTCCACTTTTTTGTCTTTTACTTAATTCATCCTTGGCTATTTTATTCAGATTCACATAACAATGTGTTTTTAAATAGGGCTTATTGATGGCTGCCTGACTGAATTTAACTTCCTCCTACCAAAAACTGTTTAGTACATGCCAAGTATATTGGCATAATATTTTGGATATTATATGCTTTATTAGTCCAAAGCATATTTACATTTCAACTGACTCTGCTTTTCTGGGTCTTGCAGTAAATTTCCTTTGTGGTCCCCAAATGTGACCCATCACAGCTATATGTGTTAGCACTGCATAATTTTCTTAAGATGAGCAGCTGCAGCTGTCAGATTCTATTAATTTACTCATCAAACTATGTTAATATTATTTTTAAATAGACACTAATATTTATAAAGTGTCACATTATATATTTACTTGTCAAATAATTGGCTTTATGTTCGGCAGTATAGAATGTTTTAAATAAAGTTTTTTATTATAAAATCTAGAGCCCCAGGGCACAAAATTAATGCACTCAGGGGCTCCCTCAGCCCACTCAGCCTGCACCCTCTCGCAGTCCGGGAGCCCTCGGGTGATGTCTGAGCCCGGCTTCTGGGCTTCTGGCTGAACGCCGCTCCCCCTGTGGGAGTGCACTGACCACCAAGGGGAAGCTCCTGCATTGAGCGTCTGCCCCCTGGTGGTCAGTGCGCATCATAGCGACCGGTCATTCCACCCTTTGGTCAATTTCCATATTAGCCTTTTATTATATAGACTACCGTGTTTCCAAAGGTAAAATGCATACACTGCAAAAAGTAGAAAAAAGAAAATTTCACCATAGTCCAACTGCTCTCATATAATCACTGTTTATATTCCAATGAATTTTCTTCTCATTTTTAACATGTTTTATTGTGTGGTTATATTTACATTCTTTATTTCACTTAACATTATACATAACTGTTATCCATATTATTACAAACTCTTTGCAAACATTATTCCTAACATTTGAAAAATCCTCCATCATAGAAACAATGTGGTATTGAGATTGTTCTTCATGGGGATCTACATTTTCCACCAGTTCACGGATTCTGAGGCTGAGAACTGGCCCAGGTCAGGAAACCAAGCACAATAGTCTAACAATACCAGGATAGCTGCCTTCATTCCTTTTCATTTCTTTAGGTTGAATATTTGAAGCAATACTTATTGTTTCCCTATCCATCTTCCCCATAGAAACACCATTTAATTACAACATCCATAGCTCCATGAAAATCAAGTCTATATGACTGTCACTCCTACCTTGCCACTCATAATAATTATATGCAACGTATTTCTTACCTTTAAATGCCATCACCTGGCCATTATTTCTGAATCATATCAGACCCATTGCTCAGGAAGTCCTTTCACTGACTTCTAATGTATCTTCTCTTTCCCATAATCCTTTTTGTAAATTTTATCTTTATTATTGAAAGTATTACATGTAGCCCCTTTTCCCCCTTTGACTCCCTACATCACACATTCACCCCCACCCCAGGCCTACCCCACTATTGTCTGTGTCCATAGGCTATGCATATTTGCATATAAATTCTTCAGTTAATCTCCTCCAGTACCCCCTACTCCCTTCCCTCTGAGGTCCAACAGTCTATTCCATACTTCCATGTCTCTGGATCTATTTTGCTCATCAGTTTATTTTGTTCATTAGATTCCACGTAAGAGTGAGATCATGTGATACTTGTTTTTCTCCAACTGGCTGTTTCCCTTGAATCTCCCAAGTACTTGAGACATTGCACTCTCCAGTGTATGCTCTCCCAAGAGTGCCCATCCTGTTTCACCACAGGTGAGAGTTATAAGAATTGCAGTTCTACAATAAGCCTATAGTCCGCCCAGAACCAGTGATATGCTCCTCCTTGCCAGCCGGCCGTTGACTTAGTTAGCAGAAGTGAATACTGTCCTTGCCATTGAGAAGCTTAGTATCTAGTTGAGAACAGTGAGAAATATGTATCTGAATCACGTCTTTACAAATCCAGTTTCAACAGAAAATATCTGTGATATTCCAAAGAGTGAAAGTCCCAGGAGTCTTATATTCTAGGAGTAAACCAATGAGTTCTGTATGTTGTAGAGCACCAATACTTGTTATACCATATTTACATCACTATCTTACAATCTGGAAGAACAAAGGCAGGGACTACAAATTTCAAGGAGAAAATTGCCTACAGTTTCTCATAATTTACAGAAAATGTAGGGGGAGGCTTTCATCCCACTTCAGTTAATCAGTTTTGTATGAGCTGCCAAACGAGGCTGATTCATTACAGTGCATTGTATAATCATCCTATTTTGGTCTAAAAGAATATCTTGTTTTGTAAGTTTACTTAGATTCTGTTCTTGATAATTGGGCAGGAAAGAAGAAGATGGGATGGGCTGATGATAGCCAACTGCTTTCTCCATGTACATGCCAATCTCTTTCATATATGTTATCTTGTTTAATCCTCATAATAATGCCAGGTGGAAGGTGTTAATCCCAGTTTTTAGATGTGATGACAAAGAGTGAGATCGATTAAGTAATTTATCTAAAATTGAAATCTGGATGTGGCAGATGCAAGCTCTAAGCCCAGGGATGCTTGACTCTAAAATCTGACCTAATCTAGCAATTGTCAAGAGGAGAGATCATTTTGCTCTCAACCTTTATAATTATTTTATAAAGGTTGTTCAATCTTTATATCCTTTGTAATCGTTCTCCACACAACTCTCAATGAAGAAAGCAGGTCACCGAGACATTTCTTTCCCCGCAGTTTGCTTGGGATGATCTCCTTCTTCCTTACACGGCCTCAAGATACAAGTCAATGTCACTTCACTCATCTCAAGAATGTTTTGTGCTTTTAACATTAGATTATAAGTATCATTTGGAGAAGCCTCCAAGAAGAAAGAAAAAGGAGAGAATAGTTTTAATTCCAATGTTGATACATGAGCTGCCAGCAAACTATTCCAAAGCAGGAGCTAAAATAGAGAAAAAACAAGTCCCAACAGGAGAACCTTGGGCCACGTGAAAAATGTAGCCTTGAGTTAAACACATAAGCTATGGGACTCAGAGATAATGAGGGAAACCTGGACTTCTGTGAGGATTGCGACCTATTGTAAGAGGTAGAGGGGCTTAATTTAGAGGCTACAGAAAACCCAAGCTGCAAAGGAGAAAAGACAAGCCACTACAATGGAATTTCTGGAGCTCTCCATGGTGCTGCTCAAGTCAGCCACAGCCTCCTATATAGTTTCTACAGCATGGAAGTCACGTTAAGCTCTCCTTTGAGTTAAGGTCCTTTCCAGATCTAACTACGTATGAAACTAGAAAACAGCCTCTCATTATTTATGAAGGAATGTTTTTACTCTCCTTACACTGACTAAATTACATCTCTAAGTTCAGCATGTAGCAGTATCCCACTACAATGCTGACCATCTACCCCAGGTTTAAAAAACAGGCTTCAGTCACCACAGATGTCTACCAGTTGTAGGAAACCATTATTGTCCCCGTGGAGTAAAATGTGCTTTCCTTAGCTACCTTAGGAGACACAATGGGCTGATCAGAGGCATCTCTTTGAGGTCTTCTTCTGAAACCAGGCAATAAAGGTGACTGGATTACTACCCATTTGCAAATAAACTTGGTTTCTAATACGTCTTCCTACACTGATTTGCAGGAATACTCCCTGCCCCCACCGTCTTGCTTTGTTGTATAAAAGAGAGCAAGATGGGTCACTGGCAGCTCTACTGCAGCCATCAGAGAAAATTTGGCCATGGTTCTCATTCTTTCCATGTCTGCTGAAACCAACTCAATCTGACCTGGAAATATGGCCTCAGTATTTTCCAATAGTGTTTCCATCAATATCCAAAAGATATAGGCTTCATTAAGTTGGCCTAAGTGAACTTCCTTTAGTGGGTCATTACCACAGAAACAATACAGTAAATGAAATAGTGGAGGAGGCAGTCAGCACTGGACCCACGTCTCCCTCTGCAGCACAAGCACCGAGGGTCCATCTGACTATAGCTCCTGTCATGCTGGCACTTTGCACTCAAGTTCTGATAGTGGCCATGGCCACTAGGGAAGCTCCCATTTTCCTCCTGCAAGGACTTCTTGCCTTACTACTAAATGGCTCCATTCAGTGTGTAAGTGGGCAAATAGCAAACAGCAAAGCACGGAGGCTATCTCTGAGGTGGTTTGTTTTTCATAGGAATGAAAGGAGTTCCCCAGTCCCTCACGCAGCAGAAGGCCTACTCTACAGCTAGTGCGAAGAAGACGCAGGTGAAACAGTGATAACAAGTCTAAAAACCTAAGCTCCCGTCCTGTGTTAAGTAACATGGTTGGTGGTAACCAATTTTTCTTTACAAGATGAAACCACTTTATACACTGCAGGCAACAGGGCACATTCTACACATTTTCAAACAGGCACTATCCTGTGCCCTCTCCCAACCTTATTAACTGTCTCCATGGAGTTTTAAAAAAGAAAAGTACTGTTCAAGGTAAGACAGGAACAAGGGTGACTCAACAAAAGCAAGTCAAGAAACATGTACCAGAAAAAGCCTATGCAGAGGAAAGGGACCAGGGTGTCTTATTCACTCCAGATGCAAAACTCAAACTGTAAATTCAAACAAGTTAAGTTGTTCTGCTGCCTGGAGAACTGGCTCATTTTTCGGGACTCATCAGCCATCAGCGAGTTATCACATACCACGAAATAATAACTGATTTTCCATTTTATAAATTCCCAGTCAGTTAAATGTCATTTCCTGGAAGAGGCGCCATTTCTATGTAAATTCTATGTGATAGCCCTTGCACACACAACAAAGAAAGAACAGAAACCCCAATTAAGTCTAGAAAAGTAATTCAAAACAGTGGTTCCATAGCTTAGAGATCAAAAGCATGTTGGTTGGCTTTCCAACAGTTTCTAGGCAACATGCTATCATATTCCAAATTCACCAGGTTAAATGAAATAAGGAAGCAACCCTTTAACTAATTCACTAATACACAGAGAAAAGAGAAAAAGAAACAAAACAAGCCTAAAGAGTTAATAATTAAAATCCAAAAGATGTTTTTTGTTCTGATTATATCAAGAGAAAAATCTCCGGTTATTGTATTTCTGTCTAGGCATAGTGAGGGCTGATGCCAAGTATTACAACTTCTCATCTACGAAAAGGCCCACATCCTTTTTCTTCTAAAATCCTTTGTCCAGTTAGCGTTTTAATGTCTGCGCTTGCAAACTCTCTAAAAACTGTTTCCATTTCTGAAGTAAGACATTTTGCTATTCTAACAAATTAGATGAGTCCGACATGGGAGACCAGGAAGGTGGAGAATGTGTCAGCATTTACCTGAAGGCCTTCAATAGCCAAGCGCAGCATGCCGGGCGTCAGCTTCGAGGCCTGCTTGAAGGTGAAGTTACTCCAGTCTATGATCAGAACAAATCCGTTTACTTGAAGCTCAGGATCTTCAATCATGGCTTCCAGAGACAGCAAGATGGCACGTAAAATGTCCACCAGCGTGTACCTGCAAGCAACAGGAGAGTCCTCACTCCATCTGGGAACCACTGTGGGAAGAGTTCAGCACACTGAAAACTGCTCTGAAAACACCCACGAAACCCTAAGGGGAGGATTTTGTTCTAAAGTGTTACTTTAAGAGCAACTTGTTTTGTGGCACTCAGGCAACAGGTTCAAATTTAGCATGTATTCTACCAAAACCAACGACCATGTTTTGGGAAACACTACAGTTCTCTTCATACTTCGCAGCCATTTACTTTAGCTCTAGGCCTCCCTATCATGTTCTAAGATTTCACTTTAGCTACTCTGAGAATTAGGCGTGGTACCTTTTTAAATAGATCAGGAATGCTCTCGGCAATACTGATATTCCAGATGTGCATATTTGAAAATTTTCTGAATGAGATTTGAGGAGTCTCAACAATAAACAAGAATAGTACTAGTATTTGAACAACTATGGGTAAAACTGTCAGCATATTTTAGTTACTTGTATTGCGTTTGCTTCATAAAAATAAAAGAAAGGAGAAGAGGTATATGGGTAGAAAGAAAGGAGCATGAATGAGTACAAAGAATTTAACTGTATGATAATGCAGGCCTTCCGAATTTAGGATGGGGTCTCTAACTTTCTCTGACTTGCACCTTAGTGCTGTGTCTGGCACATTGTAAAAATCCAATAAATGCTCTTCACACTCCTGTAAAATGGACAAGGTTAGGGTACAAAGACACTCCTAGTACTGTGGACTGACGAAGGCAGTGGAAGGAAGGATGGAGATTAGAGCCAAATTTGAGAAGTATTTCAGAAGTAAACTTGTGAAATTTTGACAATTAAATATGGAGACTAAGATCATGGAAAAGTAAAGGACGACACACAGATTCTAGCTTCAGAGCCTGAATAAACAGTATAAAGCGACAAGAAGATGCAGCTGGGGAGGGCTGAAAGTGAAGATTTGGAATAGACCCTGGAGTACACGCATCTAATGGCCATTAAGTACCTGAAGAAGTCGATTCTAAACGTGAGAGCTCAAGGTTGAAAATCCCAGAATCAAAACCATACAGATCCCTAAACTCAAGAAAGCAGAAGAGGTAATGCAACCAGAGCTGAGGGAAAAATGAGATAATTATTCTAAAAAAAAAAAGCATTCTAGCACTTAAAGAGGAAGCGACAACAATATGGAATGTGCTAATCATTTCCATTTCTGAGCACCCTGCATCTCGAGTTTTCTTTGTGTGTTTTTTTTCTCCTCAGACATTCAGGTGTTCGATAAAAGTTACAGAAAGAAATCTTGAGAAGGAGGTGGGATGGATCAGAAGTGAAATCACAGGTATTTAGTGGAAGTGATAGGCTGACTTCCACTAAATGTTCACTCACAGTATGAGACAGTGAGGACATATGAGGGAATGGTTCTATTTTTACTTCTGATAACATTCGGAGGAGAATGGAGAAAGCATAGTATTGCAGAAAGGAAGGAATAATTGATGACAAAAGTTCAGATGACTTCTCACTTTCTCTGGGCCTCATTCTTTACCTGAAAAATTAGTACCTTAGTGTGGGATAGAATCTCTCTTGGATTCCAGCTTTAAGCAAGCATAGAGCTTGGTGTCAGAAGATTTCAAGAGGAATTCCTTCCCTGTCCCTCGTTAGCTGTGTGAGCCTGGATGTACTTGGCAGGGTATAATCAGAACTGAAGAATATTTGCTTTAATCTTTTACTTTAAAATTTAATGATGATCTTTAGATAGCTTATTACTATTGTAAAAGGCAAGGATCAACAGGTTCTTTTTAAGTCTCTGGATGGAATACAGGCTATTTATAGTCCTAAGGATATGGCATCCTAAAATACTTTCTAAATGCATAAGATAATAAATTTTTGTAGAGCTCTATTACTTATTCTTTTCTAAAACTGTGAAATATGGCCCTAGCCAGTTTGGCTCAGTGGATAAAGTGTCGGCCTGTGGACTGAAGGGCCCTGGGTTAGTTTCTGATCAAGGCCACATGTCCCGATTGTAGGCTCAATCCCCAGTAGGGGGCATGCAGGAGGAAGCCAATCAATGATTCTGTCATCATTGATGTTTCTATCTCTCTCTCCCTCTCCCTTCCTCTATGAAATCAATAAAAATATTTTTTTAAACTGTGAAACATGTATGGCTAAATACCTTATCTGTCACTTCATGGTTGGCCTATCTCCTTTTTAAATATAATGACCTAACACAATGTTACAGCCAAAAGCCTGTAGGAAGTTGGAGCAAGAAAGCTCTATTTCTGGTTAAAATGTAGACCCTCCTTTAAACAATATTCATTTTAATTCCAGAAGTTTATAATAATGTCTCAGTAATAAGAATTTAGAAACATTCAGCTTAGAACTTTTCTCTCATTATGAACATTCTTGTGAAAATACCAAATAGCACTAATAGCAAATAGCATTAATACCAAAGTAACATTAAGTAAAATTTGAATCTAAAGCAGGTTTTGGAAGGATGATGCATTGTACATAGGAAGAATAAATCACGACTCCGGGAAGGGCTGAAATAAAAGACAATTGGTTTTAACTAACCCACTTTAAATATCATTCTATAAAACTGTGTCTAAGTCAAGAGAAATTTATATACATATTATTATTCCAACAGAACTAAAATAAGACAGATCTTAGGATCAGCATTGGAATAAAAGCAGGTTTGCAAAGTTTTCAAGACTAAATCTCACCAAGTTTTAAAATTTTATATCCTGCTCCAAAAAAAAAATGATATAATTATCTTTTTTTTTCTCCTCAGGATTTCAGGTGTTCGATAAAAGTTACAGAAAGAAATCTTGAGGAGGAGATGGGATGGATCAGAAGTGAAATCACAGGTATTTAGTGGAAGTGATAGGCTGACTTCCACTAAATGTTCACTCACAGTATGAGACAGTGAGGACATATGAGGGAATGGTTCTATTTTTACTTCTGACAACATTTGGAGGAGAATGGAGAAAGCATAGTATTGCAGAAAGGAAGGAATAATTGATGACAAAAATGATATAATTATATAAATAATATTAATGTATAAGTTTAAGAAAAGAATCATAAAAAACTTCCTAGCTGACTGCATTCAAAGGGCAGGTCAAAACCTCTTGACATTCCAGTCCTCTGTTGTCAAACATGTCACATTACTGTCATTAGCAGCTCAGCAGGCTAGTCCTAAGCAGAGCATTATTAAAAGAGATCGTGCTAAAGTCTACAAAATATCTTCCAAAGGAATGGAGCACTTCGTGTATTTTATCTCTTCAGGAATCCCACCATAATTCTACCCTCTGAAATTATTTTTCACTGTTATAATTTATACAGTGTCAGTGCAGTAAGTAGTCCACATGTTCCTGCGTGGGGTTGACACCCCAGTTTGTAGGAGCTGCACCATGCCTACTCTCCCCTTGGATGCTGGGGAAAGGCCATAAATAACAGACTAGCACAGCCACCCAGCTCTTGACTCCTGACTGTGCTTCCTGAAACAGCATAGGGAAAGCCTGAATCTGGAATCAACTCGGAGAGGAAGATGAGTAGCATGGAGTGAGCAGAAAGAATGCCGCCAGTTGAGGGATTTTACAGGTGGGACACCAGACGAGGCGGACCATGCTCTTGAAATAGATCAAAGCTTCTCTAATACATAAACATGAGATGGAGACTTTGCCTCCCGCTTTTCCTATTTACTACCAGTGCAATCAAGAGCAGGGGGACTTCTCCTGCCTCCAGCCCAGAAAGGCTGTGGGTGCCTACTGGTCCTGTGGTTGGTTCTCTCCTGGGGTTCACAGTGCCTCATCCTCCACCACAGTGTACAACCAAGGCAAAGGGCAACCTAAATCACAAAGAGGTCATTTCCTTCCTCCTTCCCAGCCCTCTCTTTCAGCCTGACAGGGGAAATGGCATCTTGGCATCACAACAGCAAGCAATTTCCCTTTGTTACTTAAATCAATCAGCCATTATTAAATTCTTCATGAAGCTGCCCCGCCCATCAGTGTTCATTAAAGCAGCTCTGAAGCACTTCCTGTTAGAAACAAAGGAGAAGAATTACCTTTATTAATGCCCCGAGGTGTCATTAGTGCTAAAGTTGAGCCTATCTACATGTTTTATATTACTGAGGGGAAATAATAATACCTCTATCCATGTAATAGTTTCAGATTTCCAAAGGAATTTCAAATGCATTATCTTAATTTCAAAATGAGCCCAAAGACTCAGTGCTGGCTTTGATGCTATTAATTTGGAGATGAGGACACAGATGAGATCTCAGCAAAATACAGAGATGAAAACACAAGTCTCAGACAATGGAAATCGTTTGCCCAGAATCCCCATGGGAGTAAAACAGCAGCCCAGGTGTGAAGCCAGCTCTTTCTGACACCACAGTCCTCTCCACTCCCTGCGGAGTCTCATACACAGAACAAAGTGTGATGAATAGCTGTTCTGCTTTTTCATGTCTCAGTAGCATAATGTGTCAGAAGGCAGATCACAAAGTCAGTACCAACATGGTGCCACACCAGGCACCAGGACACATTCCAGCCTGGCCCCAACAGGAGGTTTTGGTGGAGGAAGAGCAACCAGACATTCAAAAGAATTGGGATGGGAAGAGGCTAAGTCTACAAACCCTGGAGAAAATATGAACTCTGAAATATTCACGTGTCTGGTTTGTGTTAGGTCAAAGGGGGGTCGACGGGAACTGCCTCTACAAGGTCAGCTACCAGACAGATGCCAACACTGATTCCTTCCTGGAAGCCTGAAGACCCTGCGGCAGGAACTCCCACAGCTCATGCTCCCCCGCCCTCACTGAACAGCTGTATAAAAAAACCGCCCCTTACTCCCCCTTGGTGCGACTCCACAGGCCCCACCCCAGGGCCTGTGGACCTCGCCCAGAACCTCGCCCAGGACCTTGCCCCTCCTTCAATCTGACTGACGCTCTGACTCAGTTTCCCGCACCGAGAACCTCACGGTTTGTATCACTAAGCACAGAAGATTATCTGTGTGGGCCTTGCTGCTATGGGAATGTAGGTGAGTGAGAACAAAAGATGTTTTGTTGGAAATAAAACATCTACAGCAAAAAGTCTCTCCTGGAAAAAAGGTTTGAAGAGTGTACACTGCTGCCACCAAAATAAAATAAGACAGAACTGTGCTGGAAATATGCAAACACATCAGAAAGGCAGCTCTGCTTGTCAGGGCAGGATGCTCCAAGCCAGCGCCTGCTCAGTGCCGTCTTTCCCTCAGCGTATTCATTGCAGCAACTTAACTTTCTGTGTCAAATCATCAATATTATGATAGTCAATCAAGACTTTCTAAACCATAGATGATTTTGAAATGATCAAAGCTTGCCTTTTTGATATAATTGTATCAAATTCTGTGTGTTTATCTAGATTTATGTGGCTGTCTTTACATGCAAAAAAAGTTTGACCAATTCACTGATTATGGGTGAAGTACTTAACTGCTCTGTGCCCCAGTTTCCTCGTCTACAAAATATAAATATTAACAGGACCTACCTTGTATGATTCTATGAAAGATTTTGTAAGTAAATGTTTCACTGCTTAAGAGTGCCTGATACATGCTATAAAGGGGATTTAAAATGAATAAATAAGTTAATTAATTAATTAAAATGAAATACTAAAAGGTTGAATTTAGCTAACCAAGTAGGCAATGCTTTCTCTATAAAACACTCAGTAGCTCACAGCTGCCCCTCTGCTCAGAACTTCTCCACTGGCGAAGAGTACCTTCATTAAGCACTTACAACTCTCTGGTGGTCACTTAGCTTTTCAGGTGTTGTCTTTCCTCAGATGTTGTATGTCCCTTGTTAGTACAAATAATGTGTTATGTGTGTTTATCTGCCTCCAGCAACTGCTTAATCTCTATGTATGTAACAAACATCAGACTACGGTATTCTTTTTTAAAAATTGACTTGAGTACTATTCGCTCAGTTTGATGTTGTAAGGACCCAACATACAAGGACTTCCTTTCCCTCATGTCAATCTGTCTTACTAGGTTGATGAAATATACGCCTGTCCTCAGGAATGGAAAAGTGCTCAAACTTTTTCCCAGAATGGAGGAAATGAATTCGTTTACAAGGATAACTTATTAATTTACTAACGTGGCTCATGTTTTAAAATAGCTTTAAACATTTCTTTGGAGGCACACTTTTTTCTCTCCAACTTTGTTTAAAGTTTCATATTTGAAACACGCCTGGCTCAGTCCAGATCCAATCAACTTCCTATTGAAGTTAGCCCTCGGTCTTTGCTGTTATTTCAGAATTGTTTTACTAATTACTTCATAATTGCTCTAGTTTTTGGAGACTGTTCTATTTTTTTTTTTTCTTGAGATTTGTTCTAATATTCTACTAACATTTTTCAGGACAATTTTTCTCTTTCCCATTTTCCATGCTATGGACCAAGGGCATAGTTTGGAATAAACTGTCATTTCCAGAGTTTTTTAAAAGAGCATCCTTATAAGAAAGCGATGCGGAAACTCTGCTGGAGCAGAAACCCCACAGAATCCACACCTGCCACTTCTAGCTTTGACCTAATCTCAGTATCCACCCAGAATAGAGCACAGCAGTGCTTCCAGGATTTTGAAGGTAAAAATTCCTGACCCTGTCATCATATATAACACCATGAAGCCAAAGTAGAGAAATATTTAAAGAGTTTAATAAATCGAGCCAAGATCTTGAAAAATCAAGCCAAAAAAATTATCTAGATCTTGAAAAATCAAGCCAAAAAAATTATCTTGTGTAGTCCATAGTTACTTTTTAAATTTTAATCCATCATCATCATAATATCTTTCAATTTGGAGACTGGTCACATCATTTTAATAAATGGAAGCATAATCCTAATTCAATTTGAAACTGCAAATAGCTAGCCATCTATATATTTTTATGAATATTTTCTTTTTTATGAAAAGCCACCCAAAGTGAACAAACTGACAATAATACAGTTTTTAGGCAAACTCCAGGATAAATTTCAGGATTACATTAGTGTTTACCCAGTCAGAGCTTCAATACTCTAAGTGATGATCAATATCCATTATGACAAGCCTAGCAGAGTGCAAGACGGTCAGTGCTCTCTGAATTGCCACTATGTTAAGAATTGTTTTTGTTTAACTGTATTTAATGGTTTTATCATTATTAACCAGATTCCAGATAAATTATTGTTGGCTGTGCTAACGTATAGAGAACTACTTTATAAGTAATGAGGTAAAGTACAACTTGAAGGCTAAAAATTACGTTCAACTATCAAAATATGTGTCATCATTATATTTCAGGTGACACAATTTACTCACGAATATTCCCAAAAAGTATATATGACTACTCAGAAACCTGCTCTCATGTCCTAGGGTGTAGATCATGATCTAGTTTTACTCCAAACTGCTTTTCTAGCTTCCTTTGCAATCTCTTCTAGCTTCATGGTACATCATCCTCACATTCTGTTGTTGAAATCAGGTGAAAATTTGAAGAATCTGTTGAGTCCTCAGCAGGGCACTATCTCTCGTGAAAGAAATACAGAATGTAATGTATGGAGGGCTACTGCATCCTAGTGATGCAGTGAAATATTCTAGTCATTTTAAAATATGTAGAATTTACTCTCACTTTCAGAAATTATGTTAGATGATCTGAAAGAAAAGAGATTACATTTTATGAATATTTTCCAAGGACATCCTGCTCAATAAATGTAGTAAGTCACCTAAGCCTGTTCGGTTCTTTTTCAAAAGAACCACAAATCAAACTGAAAGTCACTTTGACATTTCAGTATTTCATATATTTTAAGATTTATTAGACGGTGGGTACACTGTAAATATTATTTTATCTTAGTCTTCCTGAAAATTTCATGTCTCTTGTAAAGGCTTTGGAAATGGTCCAAAACAATATGCTAAAACTGACCTGCATTATATTGCAGTAGAAAGAGACACTGTCTTATTTATAGTCATCATCTCACACATATTTACTATTTCCAGTCTCCTGAGGAGCACAGAACACTGTCCTACCAATTTAGTATAGGAGAAAGTATGTATTAGGTAACTTTCTACCTAGAATTATTTTTTAAATGTATAACCCAATTCAACTAAAGAAATATTTATTGAGCATTAACTCTAGTTTGGGTGCTCTTATAAAATAATAACGTAAGGCTTAGTCTTTTTTTATATGCAGATGAATTATTTGAGGTCTTTACAAAGCTCTTAAAAACTTATTTTAAAAATCTGTTTCCCTTTGGGAAGTTGAAAATAAAACCTGTTTTCCAAATAAAGGGGGACATTATTTCTAACTGATTTCTGGAATTTCCCTCTGTCCTTGTAGACACTCCCACCTATTGTTTCTTTGAAACAATGCTCCTTTCTACGTAAGGTGTTGAAAGCCAGGTGAATCACTGACCAACTCAAGGAAGGTGGTCCCAATTGTGTTCAGATGAGCAGTCAGTCTTCTTAAGAGACCCAAGTGGTTTGGGCTGCAGGATCAGAGCAGAAAGGTGAGAACACCAGACATGGCTATCCACCTAACACAGCAACAGTGCAGTAAATGTCTAGGGAAGGTGGTAGAAATTTCTGTATGAGACTTGAGGCTGCAGCGTGGAAGAAAGGGGGGTCAGGCCACAGGTACAAGGGCTGGTGTGCTGGTACTGCCAGGAAGGCAGCTGTCCTGCAGGTTCTGGACAGCTGTTACGCACATATACCAATGATGGTGGTTTACAGAGGATGCCAAGAGAATGGACCTGTTCATCTGCTCATCCTTGTTACCGGGTATATGTATGTAGGTTTGGGAAGGAGGGCAGGCAGGGAGAGAGGAGGAATAACTGCTTTTTTAGAATGTAGGAGGAGGAAACTCAACTGAATTTTAGTGAAACTCTAAATAACTTGTATACCTTTAGACTTTGATGTACTATAACTTCATGATTATGTCCACTCATTTACATCCATAGAAACAGAATTCACAATTATTAGTCTAGAACCTGATAAGATATTTTCATAAGATACAGCTTCTCATCTTTAATTTCACATATACAAATTTTTTAATATTTAAAGATTTTATGTAGATTTAATAAAAGTTCTATATACCAATTAACAAATCTCCCATTGTAGATTTCCAGGCAGATAGATTTTGATTGCTAATAACCTATCCTTTATAGAAAAGTATGAAATAGACAACGAAAACATAGTCTTTTCGGTAATCTGGAATAATCAACTTCCCATATACATGAGAACTGTTAAATGATGTTCATCTTAATCAGGGTTATAAATCAGTGTGAATATTAACTCACTTATAAATCAAAATGGATCTAATGTAAATGCATGTCTCATGCTAAGTGAAATAAGCCAGTCAGAGAAAGACAGATACCATATGACCTCATTTATCTGTGGAATCTAATGAACAAATAATTTAATGAACAAAACGGAAACAGAAGGATAGATACATAGAACAGACCGACAGCTGTAAGGGGGAAGGGGAATCAGGAGGCAGGGTGAAAAAAAGGTGGAAGTAGGCAAAGGGGAGGATAAATGGGGACAGAAAGAGACTTTACTTTGGTCAATGGGTGCATACTACAGGATGCAGATGTTTTATTGAGTTGTATCCTTGAAACCTTTGTAGTTTTATTTACCAATGTAACCCCAATAAAGTCAATAAAAATTAATATACATTGAATAATAATAAAGAAATGCATGTCTCCCTAAATGTGATCTGCCTAATATCTTTCAGACTCTGAAACATATTTAAGTATAAAATTTCCACAACTCCCATTTAACTGTACTTAATAAACAAAGTTCTAATCTAATTGACAAACAGAATAGTAGGTTCTTTCTTGAATAAAAGTTTTCCTTTTTGATATACACAATCATTGGTTTGCATGGCCCTACAATGTACTTATCAGATTTTTTTTTAAATGTTAAAGAAAAATTGTGATCAAAGAATGGCATTTCATGGTCCTTTAAACTTTGCTACCAAATAAAAAGTAAAATATGATCTCTAATAACTAACCAAAGTAAGTAACAGGACTCCATCCCCCCTCAATGGCTAACTCTATTAGTTTCTTAGTTTTATGATTTTAAGATTCCTCAGGTAGTAATTTGTCTTTTATATTTGCCTAAAAAATGATTGGAGTAGTTCTCAACCTAGAATTACAGAGAAAAGGTAACCAATTAAAGGGTAAAAACCTGTTAAAAGTATTAATTTACATTCTAAGATCCCAAGACTCTGAAAGGTTTATCTAGTCACTGAAAAAGTCTTTGACAATTGAACCAGAGATGGTTTAAACTAACTGGATGCATCAAAACTCCCCATTCACAGAACTCAAATAACACGCCAATATTTTAACAACCAGCTTCTTATGATTCATGGTTCTGATAACATGTTTCAGTCTCATGAAATATATTTAACTTTGAACTTACTTGAAACTACCTTACACAGGTGTGTTCATAGTTTCTTATATCTGTTAGTCTGAGGAAATAGTTCTGATGGAGGAAGTAGAAGACTCGCTCTCTCCCTGTTTCTATCATCTGTAGATACAATAAAAATATTTCTCCTCCATTAAAAAGCAAGAGAGCTCCAAAAGTCTACCAACTGACATATCTAAACATTTTCCACTTCCCTCCAAGAGATGAAAAATCACATCAGACAGGAAACATCTTCTTTAGATTAGTGACAGGTGTGGAGCTGCACACCAGCCAGCCTTGATTTCAGAGTCAGTAGGCATGCTCAGCGCCAGAGGATACAACTCTGCCTTTTCACTGAAGTGACACACATCACATTATTCCTTCATCTGCACATCACCAAGCAGAAAAGTTCCCAAGCAATAAAACCACTTGATCTCGGTTGAATGCCAGGCTACCCTTAAAAGATAATGTACTAGAGACAGACATGATGATGGTGATGATAATGAAGATGATGGTGATCATGAAAATGACGATGATGAGTCTAGTTTAAGAATTTATTTAGGAAAAAAAAGCCATTTATTTAGAAGGAAGGAGAAAAAGTTGTCTCTATCCTCACACTAATTTCTCCAGAGAACAGTGAACTTATTTGGGAGGTGGAAGAAATCAGCACATTTATTTAGAAGTTAAATTTCTTTGATTGCAGCACAACAATAGGGTACTGGGCGCACTTTGAGCTGCAGTAGGAGCTGGGTGATTGAGAAGAGTTACAAAGGTTTCAAACAAGCCCCTCCCACATCCCCAGGGTGCCCACCAAGAACTCCTTTTTTAGTTCCATTTTCTCTTTTTTTCCCCAACCAAATAAACAGAAGCATGAAAGCTGTAAAGCTATAGCTACGTAGGGTACATTCTGGAAAATGGGAGAATAAAAGAGTCCCTGGTATGAGTTGGGATTTAGGATTTACCTGCTCTGATCCCAGTTGGCAGCAAACAGGACTAGAATCTTCCTGCCATAGTGGTCCAGATTGGCCAGGCCCCCCGGGAAGCCGTCCTTCAGGGCCTGCTTGATGCCAGGGTCAGTGGCCTTGAAGCTTTTGAACATGTCCAGGTTCTGCTGCCGGTACTCGAAGTACTGGGCCAGGAGGCGGAAGGCCTCGAAGTGGTGAAACTTCCTGGCCCGCAAGAAGCGTAAGATGAAGGCATCGTCCGTGCGCAGGAAGCCGATGTCGGGCCTGGTGATGACCATGTCCCTCACCTCCTGGATGTCCTGGTGGAGGGTGTCTGGGTTCTCATTGAGCTCCAGGCGAGCTTTCTCCAGGGTCTCCGGGGACAGCCCGGCTTGTAAGTGAGTCATGGTGTTTGCTGTCCCGAGGCTCTCCTGCCGCCTGCTGACTGTCCCCCGCGGCACCCCTGGCCCCGGGCCTCGGCCACGCTCTCGCCTCCAGACCTCGACGCCGCCCGCTTCCTCTTCTTCACAGGAAATGATCCGTCTCGGGGTCCAATCGAGGACCCTGTTGCTCCCGCCTTCCCGCGGCTGGTCGAGGAAGGATGGAAACTTCTCTCCCCGCACTCGCTTATCCAAGCGCCTGCACCCCGGTTCCCGCTGCCCTTTCCTTTAGAGGGATGTGGACCTCACTCCTCTTCCCGGCCTTCCTCTCGCGGAGAGGGCAGCCCCGGTCCCCCCGGCGCGGGGGGGCGGCGCTGACCGTGGTCCTGTCCCCCGCCGTCCCCGCGCGCATCGCAGCCGCGGCGCCCCGCTGCCTCCGCGCCCCGGGTCCCTGCGAGGGGCGCCCCCGCCGCGGGGAACCGCCGGGATCTCGATGACCCACGAGCTGGCTCCTGGGCGCTGAGCTCCGTCTTCACCCGAAAGCAAAGGAGAGAAAGGGAGAGGGGAAACGGGGCTTACTGCGCTTGCTGCTTTGCAACGAGTCTATTTTTAAAAAGGTATCTGTGGGGTTTTTATGTTAAATGGTTACGATCCCCATTGGTGGAGACTCTGCAGAGCTCACCTTCCCTCCGCGCCTCTCAGATGCACCCGTGATCTCCTAAGGCACCAGAAGGGTTTTCGGTGGCGCTGGCCCCAGCGGGGCTTCCCCTCCACCCCCAACCCCACCCCCAACTTCTGCCTCTTTCTCTGGCCCTTTATTTCAACGGACTTGCCGCGGGGGACTTGGGGGTGGGGGGATGTCTCTCTGGGAACGTGCATGGCAAAGGCTGGGTGGGGTGAGAGGGTGGAGAAGAGGAGTGGAGAATAACAGCAAAATGTCTCTACCTTTTCTATGAAGCCCCGGAGCGAGAGAGGAGAAAGAGCAGGCGGCTCCTACCAGCAAGCCCGGCGGCGGGCGCGGGCGCGGGCGCGGGCAATGCGGCACCGCCTGGCATCCAGCAGCCGGGCTCCAGCATCAACTCCTCCGGGCGGGATGGGTCCGGCCGAGAGGAGGGGCGCGAGCGGGGGCCCGGGCCGAAGCTGCACCGGGGAGCAGCCGCGGACACATGGTCCCCGAGCCACCCGCCGCCGCTCCCAGCAGGAGGGGGGGGAGCGCGGAGCTCAGGGCCCCCGCCGTCCCGGCCCCGCCGTTCTCGTTTGCAGAAGCGACGGAGAGGGGGGGGGGGCTGGAATGGAACGCCCGGGCAGAGGAGGCCACGCGGGCGGCCGCCGCCTTTGTGCGTCCGGGGCCGCCTGGGCGGTGGGCACGGCGGGGCCTCTCCCCGTGCGCCCCGGGCGGGCGGGCGGGCGGCGGGGGTCAGGCGCGCCCCTCCGGCCGCCGCTGCTGCTGCTGCTGCAGTGGCTCCAGCTGCCGCTGCTAAAAGGGGGACCTAGTGCAGCTCAGCTCCGCTCCGAGGATCCCAGCACCGACCTCGCGGCGACGGAGGCATCCACTCGGCTCGCGCACGCACTCCCAGCCTCTGCCTGGCCCGTTGGGGTAGGAAGCGATGTGTGTGCCATTCCTACGTGCCGAGCCCCGAGTGCAGCTGCCCCCGGGTCCCCGCGCCCCAGCCCCTCACCCCGGCAGGCATCGCCGGGCCAGGCGGGGGGGGGGTGACCCCTTGCAGCCTCCCCACGCCCCCTCCCACCCTCTGGGTGCAAGACCCTGGAGCGGCCAGGCGCGTAGCTGTTGTAGATGGACACACATTTGCTCCTTCACTGTAGGAGGTAATTTTGAGGCGGAGAGAGGACGGAAACATTTTGTACTTTCTGCATTCGCTGTTGAGATGTTTAATTTAGAATAAGGAGCCCACAGTGTTTTCCAAAGCATTGTGTTGATGAGTCAGCCTCCGGTGGAACTTACATGAATAGGATATTTCAACGGTGAACTCTGGCTGCTACATTCCCATTGAAGAGGGTGAAAATGAGAGGGGGTGGGGGCGAGAAGGGGAGGCGGAGAGAGACAGTTCTTAGAGGAAGAAGAAAAAATAGGCACTCCTTGACTCACTTCTCTCCTAATGAAACAAATATTCCTGGAGACCCAATTCTTCACTTCGCTTTATGCGCCTACACGCTAGAACCATCGCAAAGGACAGGAATCTTTAAGCCTGAAATTATTGTCTACAGGTTTGAGGAAAAGGAAATGTTTTCTATTTTCAAAGCACAGCATGTGTTCCTGAGCAAGAGCAGCTTCTGGCTGACAAAGCGTAGAGCGGGCTCCTGAGTTCAAGTCCACGCAACGCAAAAATATACACTGACTTCCAATAGGTGCGGGGCATTGTCCTACAGCCTATGGACAAATGAGCTTGAAGATACGAAAATATTGTCATTTTTATGGCAATTGGAACCCTCAGATTACAGGACACACTTGGTTTTTGTTCTCATGGCAATGTGGGCAAAAAAGAAGTGAGAGGGCAGACCTACATAATTTTATTAAGTTAATGCAAAATAATGTAGGAACCAGAATAAGAGAATAAATGCACACTCATGCACATGCGCACACACACACACATATATATGTATATGTATATATGCATTATATGCATATGTATATATAGTCATTCTTAAAATTTACATTTTAATTGGGGAGGTAAAAATAAGCTTTATAAATCTGTGTGTGTTATAGTGTGTGTGTGTGTGTTATGCACTATATATATTTAAGGTCCTCCTAGAACTATGTGATTATGACTCTCCAAAACATTCTGAACGCAGCTGTCAAATAATTTGGTTCCCATTTCAATGTTTTTAAATTCATTTGAGGCCACTATTCTAAATATTGAAGAAAATTTGTCTCATATCTACGGCTTATATAAAGGGATTTCAGTCATTCTGAGGCAATTCTCCATGGATCCCCTGTGTTTCCAAGGCACTAACTGGAAACACAAGACTCCTTTTCAAGCCTGCATAGTGAACAGCCCTGGAAAATTGCCTTGGAAGTTAGAGTATTTCCCTCTGAACAAAGGGTAGGTTTGCGGAGAGCTTTGGGAGACAGAGCTAGTGTCTGTCTCCTGAGCAAAGGGTCAGCAGGCTTATTTGAGTTCCCTCAACTCCTGTGACACCCACTGCATGAGCAAACATGACCTGACCCTCTTCACTTAGGCTTGTGGGAACTGGAGCTCAGGAAACCAGCTCAGAATAAGCTGATGCTCATTCTGCTTGTTGCACCTGAATGACAGTCTTTAACTCTAACCCAGGAATTTTGTATCTTCTACCAGCATCTATGAAACTGGCCTTATTAGCTTGCAAGTAGGGCCAAATACCTAATTTTTCAAGGTGCTTAAAAACCAACGGCTTAAATTTGTTCTCTGAGATGGACATATTAGACTATATTTTTAGAAAGAAATAAATTGAATTAAATTTGTTGGTTCATGGTACGGTGTTACCTATATTTAGTGATAATATTTCTGTTACTAAGTTTATTGGATCAGGTAGGTTTCAAGTAGACATATTTATGATACAAGATCTTTTCTCCACAACCTCTCTAACACTTGTTATTATTTGTTTTGTTGGTAAGAGCCATTCTAACAGGTGTGAGGTGGTATCTCATTATAGGTTTGGTTTGCATTTCCTTAATTCAGGGGTGAGAAGGTCCGGCCCTGCAGGCCATGTTTTTCGGTCTGGTCCTGCCCAGGCAATTACAGGCGGGACTCGAAATTCAATAAATTTAGGAGCTCTTTTCATAGCAACATAATATTTAAGGTGATCATTTTATATGGCCTGTGAATGATGTTATATCAAATTGGCCCTTAGCAGAAAAAAGGTTCCCCACTGCTGCCTGAACTGCTAGTGAGGTTGAACGTATTTTCATATATCTGTTTGGTCACCGTATGTCTTCTTGGGAGAGGTATCTGTTTAGGTCCTCTGCCCATTTTTAAATCGGGTTGTTCGTTTGGTTAGTGGCCAGTTTCATGAGTTCTTTATATATTTTAGATATTTAACCTTTGTTGGAGCTATTGTTTGCAAATATCACCATCCATTCAGTCAGATGCCTCTCTGTGGTCAGTGCTGCGCAAAAGCTTTTTAGTTTGATATAGTCCCATTCATTTATTTTTGCCTTTACTTCCCTTGCCTTTGGAGAGTAAGATGTTTCCTATAACCAAAGTCCATAAGTTTGGTAGCTATATTTTCTTTTATGTAATTTATTGTTTAGGATCTTATATTTACTGGTAGGTCTTCGACCCATTTTGAATTAATTTTTGTACATGGGGACAAACTATAATCTAGTTTTATTCTTTTGCATGTGGCTTTCCAATTTTCCCAGCACTATTTATTAAAGAGGCCTACTTTTCTCCATTGTGTGTTTCTGGCTCCTTTGCCTAAAATTATCTGCCCATATTCATATGGTTTCATATTTGAGCTCTCAATTCTGTTCCATTGACCTGTGTACCTGTTTTTCTGCCAGTACCATGCTGTTTTAATTATAATAGCTCTGTAGTATAATTTAAAGTCAGGTAGTGTGATACCTCTGGCTTCATTCTTTTTTCTCAGAATTGCTCTGGCTATTTAGGGTCTTTCGTGGTTCCGTACAAATCCAATGAAATTTCTTTAATCAGATTTTTTAAAATCTGATTCTATTTCTTTAAAAAGTGACATTGAGTTTTTGATGTGGATTGCAATAAATCTGTATATTGCTTTGGTAATATGGCCATTTTAATTATGTTGATTCTTCCAATCAATGAACACAGAATATTTTTCCACCTTATGTCTTTTATTATCTCTTTTAATAATGTTTTATTATTAAAACATTAATAGTGTGGCTCAGTTGGTTGAGTGTTTTCCCATATACTAAGAGGTCACTGGTTTAATTCCAATCAGGGCACATGCCTCAGTTTTGGGCTCAATCCCTAGGGGTGTGCAGGAGATTTATTTTGGTTTTTTCCTCTTTTTTAATTTTTATATCTAGGCAGTACCACAGATAAGTTAAAAGTTAAAACTAAGGCATTGCCTTTAAAAAACATCGAGTTGACTAGGTGTTACAGATGTGGTTGACAAATTTTCATTTCATCTCAGCCTTGTGATATCTCACCTTCACAGACACCAGTAATAGAAAATTGATCCAGTTATTCCCCTGGTGATACAAACACTTCCCAGAGACCCTATTAGATATAGTGAAGGTGATTGTATTCTTCTTTCTTTCCGAAAAGTAAATGCAATCCTGAAGATGATTCTATTACATCTCACTAGTCTAACAAGTTTTATTTAAAATCTGAACACAGCCCTAGGCGGTTTGGCTCAGTGGATAAAGTGTCGGCCTGCAGACTCAAGGGTCCCGGGTTCGATTCCGGTCAAGGGCATGTACCTTGGTTGCAGGCATGTCCCCGGTGGGGAGTGTGCAGGAGGCAGCTGATTGACGTTTCTCTCATCGATGTTTCTAGCTCTCTACCCCTCTCTCTTCCTCTCTGTGAAAAATTCAATAAAATATATTTTAAAAAAATAAATAAAATAAAATCTGAACACATATTATATGTAACTTTTAACATTGAATCGTCAAAAATCTATATTAATTTTTATTTATTTTATATTACTTTGTTTAATTTTTCAACGTTACATTATACTTTTAACAAAGGCTAAAATTCTTTCCTAAAATGATATAATTTACTATGTTGCTTAATTCCATGTCTCAGTAACGCCAATATAGCTGTGCAGGTGAAACCAGATTAAAATAATCAACAGCCTCTCTAAGGAAAAAACACACCATAAAAGGTTTGAGGGGTGTGTGTGTGTGTGTGTGTGTGTGTGTAGGTTAAAAGAGTGATGAAGGTCTGGGTGAATGG
The DNA here is from genome assembly GCA_004026665.1 of Murina feae. Lineage (NCBI taxonomy): Eukaryota > Metazoa > Chordata > Mammalia > Chiroptera > Vespertilionidae > Murina > Murina feae. The sequence goes on along the minus strand of PVJC01004587.1, from coordinate 15,987 downwards.
ACTTGAGCCTTGGCTACTTCTAACACACTCAGAAGCCATGCACTCCCTGCCTGGGTGGCAGTTTGGTATAAGCAACACTAATTCCTCTAAAAATATATCCACAGAATTCTCATAGTTAAGCGTCTATGAGGCTGAAGATACTTCAGTAGGTAAATATGTGGAAAACTACTTTCCCTGAATCTCCTCGAGTTGTCATTTCTTAAATGAGTGCAGTTGTGGCCAGGCTTGTCCATGGCAGTGACCATGCCGGTGACTAAATGTCACCCTGTTGGTGATGTCTCATCAGGAGATGAGAACAAGTTCAGTTCTGCTTCATTGCTCTTGTTTCAAGGCATATAATTTCCGTCATAACTTTTTTTCATAGCAACCACTCGAACTCGAATCTCTTTCATTTTCTCAAGAATGATTTTGCTCTCAGAAGTATTGACAATCCTGTTATTGCCTTATATCTATTAATAACCATCCAACAGGGACTGGGTTTGTTTTAATGGAGGATAATTGGATCAACTTCACAATAGAAGTACATTTTCTACAACATGAAAACCAAATGCATGTTTGCCTTGCTTATAGACCCAGTGCTCAGCACACACATTAAGCACTCAAATGGCCACTAGCAAAGAGTGGTAGAAAAGTATAACTTGTGAAGTTAAAAAAAATCGTGATGTGTCCCATCGATAGGCCAATATTTTAAGTTGACATAATCCACATAATATACAAATGGAATATTGTAGATTGTTGGAAGCAGTTGTCTTTGCCATTTTACTCAATGTGTTACAAATTGGTTTCCTATGATAACTTTCACGGGTCAGCTAAATCACCCTTGAAAGTGTTTCCCTTACGTTTTCATTGGTTTTCTTTCTCTCAGGCTACAGTTACAGACACACATGTGCCTTTCCCAAACTGATTATCCTCTGACTTACTGCAAATGTCTTGAATCTGTCCAGCTGGTTATGGAGTGATGGATTATTAAGATGGCATTCTTGGTGATACAAAGAGTGCTTTAAACATTCTAGCAAGTCATAGACTGATCCTCACATGAAGTCTGAAGGAAATGTTGTCTAAAGATGCAAACGGAGGTTAGCCCTTTACTAATTCAGTTGTTTGTTGACCAGATATTTATTGAGAACCAATTATGATATAATCCTGTATGAGCCAACTCTCCTCATTGCTTCATTTGTAGCTCACCCCTGCAAAAATACACTATGGATAAATGATCTGAACTGTTAGACTAATTTTGCAAATGCCTCATTTTTAGGGTTATAGTGTTAAGGTCATGGTTTGTAGTTTAAGAAGGGAACAGATCTATACTTTTTTTTTTAAATGTTTGGGATAATAACCGACACCAGTGATACTGTGGCTTTTCATGTTGATGCTGTAACTAAAAAGGTATTCTTTTAGCATCCACTTAGGACCAGCTCAGTTTTTCTCAACCACCCAAAACAGGTTTCTTAACCAGTTTTAGACACTACCCCATGACCCATACATAAGATAGGCCTTTGAGTTCTGGCCATTCCCTGGAAAGCTTGCCTTATCCGATATTCGTCCATTTAAGAAAGAGTGTCACGCCCTAACCGGTTTGGCTCAGTGGATAGAGCGTTGTTGGCCTGCGGACTCAAGGGTCCCAGGTTCGATTCCGGTCAAGGGCATGTACCTTGGTTGCGGGCACATCCCCAGTGGGGAGTGTGCGGGAGGCAGCTGATCGATATTTCTACCTCTCTATCCCTCTCTCTTCCTCTCTTTGAAAAATCAATAAAATATATTTTTTTAAAAGTGTCAGAAAGGTAGAGTGAGTTATAAGAATGCAACCTGGAATCCTCCTCTCAGTTATAGTTGTGAAGGTAAACAATTTCCCAACATCAGTACGTCAGTGAGCAATGCGAAGGAATACCCCCCACACCTGACTATCACAAAGTCTGTCTGCTGGCTCTCTGTAATTAAGGGCTCCCGGTCTGGGCTTCATCAGTTGAAGTGAAGCCTTGTTAGTTTCTCTGTCTGATGACAGTTTTCTCTTTAGCAATGTCAGCAGCTACCTTACTTTGTCTGCCTCTAATTGACCCAGCTCCTCTCAACCACCCAAAGTAGACTCTGCTTCTGAAGATTCCGGCCCTTCTCAGCTTCCCAGATCAATCAAAATAAAAGTAGCATGTCAACCGGAGCTTCCAAATGCAAACATCATCAGGGACCCAGCAGCACAGGTGTCTTAAAATGTGAAGCAACCTGCTTGGCCAGGTGGCTCAGCTGGATAGAGCAACGTCCCCTGCACCAAAAGGTTGCAGATTTAATTCCCTATCAGGGCACACACCTACCTGGGTTGTGGGCTCAATCCCCAGTCAGGGTGCATACGGGAAGCAACCTATCGATAAATCTCAGGCTGATGTTTCTCTCACTCTCCCTGTCTCTCTCTCTCTAAAATCAATAAAAACGTATCCTCAGGTGAGGATTTTTTGAAGCAACTTGTGTAAGGCCACAGGGAGTGTTATAACTGTGGCAAACTTGAGACTATACTCAGCATCCGGGCATTTTATTTTTTTGTACAATGTGAAGGCCATCAACGTATCTGCTGGGCTTCCAGTGTGCAGCCTTTGACGTTGACTAATACTGTATGTTCTCCCCACGCTATTCCTCTATCACGCTGCAAACCTGAGATTTTTTGATGCTCTCCCACTGACCTCCCCCGACCTGTCACTTTGGCGGCCATAGTCCCTTAGCCAGCATCTGTACACTCCCTACGTCACAACCTCTCAGGACTCCCTTACATCTGACCCACGGCAGACCCGGTCCACAGGACTGAGCTACGAAGCCTGTTCCAGGGCCTTACACACCTACTGGCCACCTGGTGCTCTTCTTTGCTGGTTCTAGTTGCTCTCCTTACAGCCACACCTTTGTCTGTATTTGTAACCAGGCACCGGACCTCAAGAGCAATTTCTCCAGCAGATGACGACCATAAACGCTCTGATTTCTGAATGTTCTCCCACCAAGGTGAGGACTAGAGGCTGCACCTTGACTCCCTGAGCATGCAGCCAGGCCTCAAAACCTATGTGTTGCTTCCATAAGACCCTTCAGATTAGCACCCAGAGCCCAACAGCATCTCGGGGAGTAGATTTTCTGTCTCCATCTTTCTTACTTTATCCAGCAAACATTGTTTCTGAGCCCATCAAAATTACAGTTTAAGGGAGCATAAACCTTAAAGAAGCCAATAGGCCTTCAACTTGGCCACTCATCAGAGTATGCCAGTTTCCCTCACATTTTAAAAAATGATGGAGAGTCCTGGCCAGTGTTCCCCAATGGTTAGAGTATCAGACCCGAGTACTTAAGGGTCGCATGTTTGATTCCAGATCAAGGACAAGTACTTGGGTTGCAGGTCTGATCCCCACCCCAGGTGGCTGTGTGAGAGAGCTTGGTGTTGGCCTCGACCCAGAAAGACACCCATAAAATATAGACCAGGAGAGTCCGCTAAGCTGTCCATTTTTGCACTACTTGATTGCAAAGGTTAAGGAACATACTATAAATACTTTTTACACCTCAGCAACTTTGCAGCGTACATCTATCAAATTACTTGGAGAAAATATTAGAACAGCTGTCACAATGAGGCAAAATATAATAAGACAACGTCGTGATAAGAAAAACCTGTTAGTAGCAATTTTCTCCAATTAGAGTTTTCAAATTCTCTATCGCTAGAACACTAATCACTAAAAATAATATCCCACTTCTGCCTTCTGATCCTCTAATCCTCTAGAAGCCACAACACAGGACTCCAAAAATAGTTTCAAGTTTTCTGGAAATCAAGCTGCAAGTGACTATCAAAAGAATTTGATATGCGTTCATTGTGGAGCAGGAGAAATAAAAAAAAAACAACTGGTGTTACGATTTCAAAATTAATCGAAGCCAAAAAATTAACGAATAAGTGACTTCATTAGGCTGTAAAAATTCTAAAATATAAAAAAACGGAGGTAAAAAACAATTCCCAGCCCAAATCTTCAAATACCCCCTGCTTGATGCAAACGGATTTTTCACCACACCCTGTCATCACTGCACATGTTTTTCCCGCGGTGCCCATTGCTCCCTGCCCGCCGCCTCCGAGGGGAGCTCAAATCCAAGATGTGGTCAGACTTCCCAGCAGAGGGAGCTACAAACTTGCTGGAGCTTTCACATCCAGGGCCCCCAAACAGAGTAACACAGTCAGTGGTCACGTGGGGTTTGTCCAGATGAAAGGAGGGTTGCCTAATTGGGGGGAGGGGGGGGAAACCTCCAATAAATTTGAATTTCAGATCAACAACAAATAAAAATGTCATAGCATAAGTATGTTTCATGAAATACTTGAGACATACCATAGTTTTTGTAATTCAAATCTAAGTAAACATCCTATATTTTATCCGGCAGGCCTAGTTGAAAAGTCAGTGCTCACAGAGGGTAAGAAAGAACTGTGAATAGTAAAAACAACCTATTTTACCAATACCAGGATGGAAGCAGGGGAGAAATAAGGGAAGGAACTGGAGAGTGAGCCCAGCCTCACAGGGTGATGGCACCACCCCATCAGGTCAGGTGATGAAATGTCTGCCAGGGAGCGCAGGGCTGTGGCGGGTGGGGCCGGGGAAGATGAGCAGGGGGTTCGGGAAGGACTGCCTTAGAACCCCCAAGGGTGTCGGAGCCTGGGGGGCCCTATCATTTGATTTATCTGTTCTATCTTATGTTTTGGCCTTGACCCTCAGAGGTAGAGCAAAGGCTCCAGTCTTACACAAGGGAACAGGGTGTCGGAGACTTGAAGTTCAGAGAAACTCTGGATGTCTGAGGTAAAGGTGTCTTTGAGAGAAGCCCAGTCTTTGAAAGGTGCTGTGGGTCAAAGGACCGGGAAACAGAGCAGGTCCGACTCTGATCACACCTGCAGGGAGAGCCTGCGCGTTCTTGAAGAAAAGGGCTGAGTTTAACTTATATTGACTTCCCAACTCCTGAGACAAGTCTGTCTCAAAGCAGCTACAATTGTTGATTTGATCATTTTGATGTTTTGTGGTCATGAGACTAAAATATTTTTTTCCCAAAAGAAAAAACGGGGGCCTTTCTTGAGCCTCCTTAACTATATTTTTTTTTTCAAAAATGGTTGCTAAATCAAAATGTAACTCAGTTAATTTTAAAAAGTGGGGAAGTGATAAAAATAATAACATCTTTTTATTAATACAAAGTTGAAATATTTTACTTTGAACACTGAACACCATCTCCGTGAAAGACCAGACATTCCTGGTTACAGAACATGTCTGGCTATAAGTGTGACCACAATTCTAATAGTGGATGAGAGGAATGCTGTGCGAAGGAGCACCAAGTCATGTGTCCCTAGAATAAGGCCCGCTTTTCCCCCTCTCATCTCACGCTCTAGCCCAGCGACTCAGCTGGGACTGCTGTGACACTCACGTTTATAAACAGCACACCGTCCCCCCAAAAGGGACAGCATAATCCACAAGGAAGACTGGCACTTCCGCCTAAAAGGATTAACCCCAAGCATCATGTTTAGCACAAGATATTCTGAGAATAAGAAATGGCATGGAATTAGGGGCATTAGTCAAAGCAAAAGCTTTAGCTTATTTCATAAGCTTTATCTTTTACTATAATGCCCAGACTGTCTGGGTCACCTGAAAATTAACTTAGCTGATGTAGCTTACATTATCTTTTGAAGTTTGTTTTGCTACACTTGTATGAGAATATATTTTAAGTTGTTTCAAAATTGAGCATTTCTTATAGTGTCAAAAAATAGATCAACGTTATATTAATCCCTATGAGTTGTCACCTTCCATGAAAATGACAAAATGGGATTGTATTCTTAGAAGAAACATTACCTATTGCCGAGGAATCACCAAATGTATGGGAATTATTCAGGTGAAAACAGAGAGATACCTCAGAGGGATATCATGGGGTTTTAGGAAATTTACACAATCTTATTTTTTGTATGTATGGTAGATATAATGGCTTCCTCCTAATATTCTATCTGTTTCTATGTCTTAAATGACTCATAATAGATTTTTAAGAAAGAAGAAATCATGTTGCTTCGATCACATGCATACTTTGATGACCTTTATGTATAGGTCAAGGTATGTGATACATATTGATTTTAGTTATACAATCACCATCTTCTCTGATGTTTCTATATTCATTCAATTACAAATCAAAGAAAAATATTTTGATGTTATCAAGATGGTTTTGGATTTTTAAAATGCTCTCTCTTATAGGGTTCTTCAACCTCATAAATATTTCTACTACACTCTTTCTTCTCTCCTTTAAATTTTTTGGAAAAGCTGTTTGAAATCACCAACTCCGTCAAAAGGGTACTAGCCAGATTGAGGCGATCACTTTGTAAGATATAAAAAGGTGTAATCACTATGCTATATACCTGAAATTAATACATTATATGTCAACTATAATTGAAAAATAAATAATTTTTAATTAAAAATAAAATGTTTACTCCCCGGCCAGAGTGGCTCATTGGTTAAGGCATTGGTCCATGCATTAAAGGGTGATGGGTTTGCTTCCCAGTCAAGTGCACATACCTGGGTTGCAGGTTTGATCCCAGCCCTGATTGGGCAACCAGTTGATGTGTCTCTCTCACATCAATGTTTCTCTCTCTCTCTCCTCTGTCTCTTCCCCCTCCCTCCCTCCTTCCTTTCCATTCTCTTAAAATAGCCTCAGGTGAGGATTAACCAAAAATAAAATGAACTGTTAAAAAATAAGTAGAATCACTATCTTCTCTTAGTTCTCTTTCATTCACCCTCATCCATGCTCTCTCACTTGCTCCATTAAAGTTAATATTCCCATCTTTTTTGTCTTATTACCCAGTTATCTTTAAGTTTCCATGATCTGATGATGTTTGTTGGGTTTCTCTCTTTTGAGCCATTTTCCCTTGACGTTTTACTCTAGCGGATTTTTACCCATGTCTAATATCTTCATGTAGAGATTATTCGTTGCAGCAGTACTTAGACTGCTGATTGTATCCGTACAATGGAACACCAGGCAGCTATTTTAAAATATAAAGTAAGTCCGTTTCAATCATCTGGAAATATTAAGTTTCACAAAAGTAACCCAATCTTTTTTAAAAAAATTATCAATAGCAATAAATATACAGAGTACGAAAAGTAAAAGAATATGCACTAATCTGTGCCAAAGGTGGTTTCGTGGAATGGATTATATAGCACAGTCAGCTTCTAAATTGTGTATTTATATCATTGTAAATTTTATACAAATACACATTACTTTGATGGCTGTAAAACATGAAAGAGAAAGTGAGATATAGGAACAGAGACTTCGCGGTGTTGTCAGGTTGATTAAATGGTGTAGCATTTGGCATTGTCTGTGGTAAGTCTACAGTAAATGTTAGCTGTTATTATTACCTCACTGCACCTGAGCAGCTTCATTATTCTTCTCCCAAATTTAAAATGTTTGTGTTTCTCAAGGTTGCGGGGCAGGTATTTGTTATTACTTTTTACACCTCCCTCCCCCTCCCATGCCAGCGACTCACACCTTCCTAGCCAATTACCCTGAGGAGCTCCAGACCCCCCTTCACAGTCTCCAGCATATTTTTACTTGTAGACGCTTCAGGCCCCAAAATGCAACCTGAATAAAACTGAAGTCTTCATCCTGAGCTTCGATAAGGACTCTACCTTTGAGCTCCCTATCTCAGTGAGTGGCACCATCATCAAGCCATTGCACAAGCCGGAAACCTGAAGGTCAACCACTGTTCCGTCACTCCCCTTCACAGCCCATCTCTGGCCCAGTCTCTGGGCCTATCCCGCAGAGCCGGCCCACACTGACCCAACACAATGCCATTCCCTTGGTCAGGCCCTTTCTTGTATCTGTAACCGCCTCATGTTGGTCTCATGGCCCCAGCTTTATAGCATTCTACCTCATTTATTCAAGAAGCATTTATGGAGAAAGTTTATTACCAGTGGGGAGAAAAATAAGTAAATTTGGAATCACAGCTTCTGTTTCCACCAGTAACAGATTTGTTATTCTTATTTCATATAATGTCATACAAAAATTATTCACATTCCATTTTTAAGAACATAAGCTTTTATGCAATGATGTGATCATAGGATGATGGTAGTGATAGGTGTAAGGAAGGGGTGGGTCGTGAAGACACATAGTAGATGAAAATCAGCTTAGAGTCGGAATGGGTGATTTGGGGAAGACTTCCTGGAGAAAGTGACACTTGAGCTTAAACTTAAAGTACGAGTAGGTATTGATTGGACAAAGAAGAAAAGGAGAGGTATCCTAGGCAGAAAGCACTGTTTTCAATGTCCTGGAGACCAGTCTTAGCATGAAACGTTCTGCTCTAATGTGGCTGAAATTTGGTATCAGGGTTAAAGAGACGAAGGCAGATTTCTATAAACTGTTTTAAGATGATCAGACTCTGTACTAAGGAGAATGAGAATCACATAAGATGATCATCCCGTCCAGTGATGCCAGCCCCTGCCTTCAATCACAGTTAACTTTGTATCTCCTTCTTAAGATCTTTCAATAGATCTTTATTTCCCTCAGTTTTAAATCCAAGTATTACCTGGCACTTGCTTACTTCTCTACTCACTTCTCCTATCATTCACTCAGCTTCAGAAAAGTAAATCTCCTAACACATCCTTAAGAGCAAGAATATCACGCAATCTTCTTACGAAGGCTTGGCACCCTCTGTTCCACACTCTGTTCCCTAACCCTCGTACATCCTTATTCTATCCCTCTTCACTGTAGTGGTAACCACTACTAATCATCCTGGACTCATCTTGAAATCAACTTCATTATACAACCCACCCACCTCTGTCCAAGATTGATCCATGCTTTGCACTGAAAACACTATATAATAACTTACTGTATTATATATATCATGTCCTAGTGTAATTTTCTGCTTTTGCCTTTTTTATCTTGCTTCCTAGTGTGCATAAGTTGTGTAACGTTAGGGCTTTATCTGGTAGGAATGTGATAAATATATGTTGAATTAATGAATAACAGCATTTGGCTTTCTTGTTTAGAAAGTATACTAAGTTTCTCAAGGAATTCAAAAGCTCATATAAATATATCAAAAAATAGTATAATAGCAATCTGTAACATGTAAGAAATCGCTTTATGAATTACTTGTTAGAAATTGCATTTATAGGAGTTAAGAGACAAGACATTAGTTATGACTTTCTTACATGCAATGCTATTAGATTAGGCTATTTTAAATTTCTTAACCATTTCTTTTTACTTGTAAATATTGTTAGATGATTTCTAACGTTTCTTTTAAATTTAAAATTCTCTGTTCAGATAATAACATAAAATATAAATCAAATCTATGTAAAGTACAAATGTTCCCTACACTATTTAACTAGCAATATGGTTTGTTTACTTCTATTCAGTTGTGTAAAATGGAGTAAATGAAAAAAATATATATCTCTGTAAGGCATCAGGACTTTCATACTCTTTCATACCTTCTGATAAATCGGTTTGTTTTTGTGATTTTTGCTACCGAATGAAAAATGTAATTCTTAAGTAAAATTGAAGTGAAAGACAATTTGTCTTGACTGTAAACTGTGTCTTGCAATTCCCCCAATCTACTCCTTCAGACTACTCTTAGTGATTCAATTCTGATCACTATGATTCAACCTTAGATAGAAATTCACTTATCGAATGAATGGTCTTTTTCTCTGACTCTGTGCGTGTTATTAGTACCATTTCATGCATTACCTTCTTTGATTAGAACAGTGGGAAAGCTGGCATGGAGAATTTGCTGCGTTACTTTTATACTTCTTCAAATGAGTATGATTTAACGTCAGTACGTTGCCATCTGGCTAGAGATCTAAAATTTCCAGTTTCAGATGAACAAGATACTATCACCTTTGAGAATCTATCCACAAACTGTCAGGGCCAAATTAAAAGCAATTCATCACCTGAGCATACTGACTGTCTTAGAATGGGCATTGATTAGGTACCAATTAAAGCAAACATGACTCACACTGAATGGAAATCGATTGACTCTGTCTGTAGAGTAAGCATGATCCTCCCTCCCCTTACTCTTTGGAGAAACAGAGCTATGGGCATGGCTGGGGAGAATGGCATGCTCCATGTGTCTGGCAGTGCTCATTAGAATTCCCGGAACACTGAGGATGGTCCAAAAGAATGTGTGGCTAGGAAACACCAGACACAGGCCTGCATGCGTGCCCCACCCCACCCCCTTAGCTAGCAGCTTTCCTGGAGAGGGACCAGGAGAGGGAACACTGTGTTGAGCACCCCAGGGTATTCCAGGGCTTTTCCGAGGAGGAGGAAGTCTGCAGGAAGGGGAGCGCCTTGGGGAGGGGCAGAAAGGCGCCTTCTCCCACTGTCAGGAAGTGGTGTGTGTTCCTCAGGTAAAGGATTGAACTCCACGCTTTCAAAGTGCTGGGTGTCGGTGTATCCCTCACCATCCCTTCACACCAGTGGGAATTTCACAGCAAATCCTCCCAACGCTGCCGTGATACACTCAAAGATTCCCCAATCGCATTTTCAAAACAGAAAAAAATAAATGATCAGGTTCTACATGGTGTGTTTCATGGCATTAGAATGATGACAGCAAAGGCCTTAAATCCCGTCAGCACCATTTATTAGATGCTGTAAACCTTTTATGGTTTACACAGACAATTGACTCTCACAGTGTGATGAAGTGAGCAACCACCCTGGTGCCTGACAAAGCTCTCTGGGGCACGTGAATTCAGTAAACTTGATCCCACTCGTGAAATGGCTGCGTTGACTAAAAGGCTGACTACAATCCTATGCCATTTCCCCACAGAAATTATTGAAGGTATTAAACATAGTACATTTAGAAAAACTGCCAACTGTAACCTTATTTTCTCTTATTTTTATTTGTACTTTTTTCTATTATCAATAATAATACTTATTATCAATAATAATACATATTATCAATCTTCCTTTGAGCTTACTGAAAACAAAAGAAAGGGAAAATCTATGTTGATTATTTTAGACTTGGTACTTGCTTCTTTTTTATATTCTTCAGACTCTTAATACAAATTACAGCCCACTGGTTCAATATTTTGGTTTCTTTCCCACTCATTTTTCCTCTGTCCTCACTTATATAAAATCAAGTACTCAAAGTACTTGTTTTATTCTAAACGCAACCATTTTTGCATGTTTTACCTATGACAGGATTGCAAGCTCTCGAAGGACAGTGCCCATGGCATTTTTATTTTTGCATTTCTCACAGCAACAACAAAAACTGGAACTCTCCAAAAGACAAAACAAAATTTTGTGTCTAGTTGAACTGAGTTTAACTTAACCAGTCTAAACTAATCATTTAGGGGAAAACATGAATGTGGTCAGTCACTGTGGTTACCATGACTAACCAATGATCAGCAGGAGTCCCTGGAGAAGATCCATGTAGTCCCTGTCAGGCAACAATGTGTCTTCAACACACAGGCTGTAAACTAGATGCAACGATCTGACCTTTCACCTAAGCAGTAGTGTGCAAAGCATAGCACTTTTCTTGCTATTACTACTAAGTAAAACTATCTGTCAATATGTGGCCCATCTGATGAAAGACTAAAATGTCATGTGATCTAACGGTATATTTTATATACACTACTAGTGACCCAGTACACAGGTTTGTGCACAATGAAAGGAAATTAACCTCTCTGGTTCTGGGGTACATCACCTGAGAACTGCCACTGCCAAGTCACTGCAGCTCGGCAGCTCCTGTGTTGAGCATCTGCCCCCTGGTGGTCAGTGCGTGTCATATGTACCAGCCGGTCAGATGGTTGGACCATCACTTAACCTTTCATATATATAGCGACTAGTGCCCCAGTGCACAGATGTGTACACATTGAAAGGAAATTAATTAGAAGGTGGCCAGCAGGGCAAGACTGGGCAAGATGGGCCAGACACTCCCTGGAGCCACTCTCCCATGGTCCCTCCTCGGCCAGCCGCACCTAGGGCGGCACTGTGGCTCGAAGGGTGTCTGTAGAGTGAGTGGGGTCGCTCTGACAGGTGGGGTCCCTCAGCCTGGCCTGTGGGAATCAGGCCAAAACTAGCTCTCCAATATCCCCCCCAGGGGTCCCAGATTGCAAGAGGGTAGTTCTCAGGTGACACACCCCAGAATTGGGCTCCCTCCTGTCTAGTTCTGGGGTGCATCACCCGAAAACCACTGCTGCCAAGTCACCACAACTCAGCAGTTTTGGCATTGAGTGTCTGCCCCCTGGTGGTCATGCACATCATACCTACCAACCAGTTGGATAGTCAGATGGTCGCTTAGCCTTTTATATATATAGCTAATCCTACTGTTGTTTCTAAATAGCTACCGATTCAATGTCAGTTGAGCAAAATATTTGGTGAAATGACTCCAGTTTGTATTTGTTACACAATCTTGTACAGATGTCTTTAATTCATTTTTTTACAAGCTTGTCTTTTCATTTAACACATTTATCTGGTGCTTACCATGCTGAAGGCTCAATAAAAGATGCTTTAATACTTTCTATTTGAGGTTTATGAAGTCAATTTGCATTCTTTATATATTGCATCCTGATAGCAACCCAGTGTCACATAATTCAGTTCTAAGTAGGTTTTAGTTTCCTCTCTGTCCTTGTATACTGAGACGCAGCATTTCTTTCTCCACATACCCTTAAACTTACCAAGGAAAGTGCTCGCTGTTTCCTGTGTTTTAAGGTAAAAACAAACAGGTTTCACAAAGTTCTCAGGAGGAAAGAATACAATTTCTCCACCAGGAAATGTTCTCTTTTGTTTCCAGTAACAAGACTAGTCTAAATCCCTTATTCATTCCCACCCTCATGCCCCAGTTCCAATTTTTCTATAAAATTTTTAATTTGCATGCTTAAAATAACTATTGTTCATTGTGTTGTTTTTTAAAAAAAATAGGGTTTCAAAACACAGAATCCAGAGCTGACACTTCATGTTTTAGACCAGAAGGAGTGTTCCCCCAACAAATGCTACAGACTATATTTTGGCAGTAGTTTTTACATAAAAAAAAACAAAGGAGAAAGGTACTCACAGAGTAGACATTGGACCAGACCACTGGGTTTAAGTCAGCCAAAAATATATGACTGTAAAGGAAAAATAGTGGGAGACTTGAGGTCCTGCAGATGACCATTTGTAGTTCAAGGAATCAATTAGCTCAGTAACTTCTCCCTTGCAAATTGTGATTTAGACCTCCATCTTTTTTTCATAGACACCTTGGAGTATCAATCAGATGGCCACTATGCTAGGTAATAAGCTAGATGAGACTTAAGATGGTACAAGTGTAGTGGTTCATGTCCCTTGAAAAAGATTTGTGAATTTATGTTGTTTGTAGTGTCATTGGATAAATAATACCAATGCAAACAGTGTCCATTGTGTAACATAGAGAAGATTTTTAATTTTGTGTGTTGTCAGGAAGTGTTTAAACTTCCTCGCAGCTACTGACAAATTGTTACTGAAGAGATGGCTAGCTCTAATATAGCTCTACTACAGATTGTTGCACCCAGAACACATTACCAAAGACATTTCCCACCCCCAACTTAACACATATCACTGACCTTCACTTGTGGATTTAGCTTCCTCCAACTTGTTTTCACTTCTCCTATCTACATTTTCTTTTTAAACAAAAGTTACACTACTTTAAGCAGCTCAACGAAGCATGCAGTTTGGGATTACATGTTTTCAAGTAATATTGACCATGTTCCTTTCTAATCCATCAACATCCATAGCTTTTAAAATGGACCAAAACCCCTGTGGAAAAGAAGCATACAAATATAACACACTCAGTTCTGATTCAATAGTAGATGGAGCTGTCTGCTCCCTGTGAATGACTGTGCATTGCTAATAAGGCACTTTAAGAAATTTAAGTCTGGGAGGCTGCTTAAGCATAACTCACAAAGGGCTGTGTACTTGTCCAGCATGCAAAAGCTGTTTCTGTAATAAATTACTAATTTATATTTGTATCACGTATTTTACTCTGTATCATCCCTATCTTACAGATTTCTCATATAAGCATGCCACTTGGGAACAAATGGTTATAATAAGTTAGTAGGTAAAGAATTAATATAGCTTAAACAATTTTACATTAGCTTGAGTATTTATTAAAATTTTTTAATTAAATTTTTGAGCACAAGGCTAAGTTGAGAAAAAAAGTAATAAAGAAATTATAAGCCACAATTCTTATTTTTAGAATTTAATTGACAAAAGAGAATAAAAGTTGTAGAGACATATATGTATTTGTATAACATAAATATATGTATGTATTGTATAGTTATATAGAGCTGTAGTTATATATTGTTATATAATTATACATAATTATATAGTATAATAGTTATGCAATTATATATTATTTATATATTATATAACATGCTTTAAATATGCATCTAGTATATGTGTAATGAATATTATATTTACATATATAGGTTTATATGTGTAAACATATATATTACATGTATACATTTAATATATAATATGTATGGTACATATGTTGTCAATAATAATACAATTATATGATACAGTACCAAAAGGAGTTGTTTTCTTTATCATTCAACAAACATTTTTGAAATAGCACAGAGACTGACATGTTTTAGCCTTCGAAAGCCATACAGTCTCTGTTGGAACCTTCTCCATGGTTCTGTAGTTCACAAATGAATGGGCAGGGCTGGATTCCAGCAAAACAGCACTTCTTCCTACAACTGTCTGGCCTCTTGTTTGCTCACTGTCATCACGGAACCCTTGCTTACTCATAGGCACAAGGACTCCGTATTTGCAGCCACCACAATCCATGACACTGATTTAGCTCAGTGGTTGGGAAGAGCATAGGCTCTGGAGCAAACAATGTCTCCATTGAATTCTGGTTCTTTTACTGACTTTAGGCCAATTATTTAATCTCACTATGACTCATCTTCTTTTACCCGTAAAATGATCATACTAACAGTATGTAACCCATGAAGCTGTTTGAAATAGAATGTATTTAGTTTTATATATATATATATATATATATATATATATATATATATATATACACACACACACACTTATATATATCTAATAAAAGAGTAATATGCTAATTGTGCCATTCCACTACATCCCAAGCCACGCCCACCAGCTAATCAGAGTAATTATATGCAAACTGACATGACCAAGATGGCAGCCAGCAGCCACAGAGCTAGAGAAAATGGGAGGTTTGGTTGCCCTGGCAATGGAGGAAGGTAAGCTTTCTGCCTGCCTAGAACGGCTGTGGCCTTCACTCAAGGCAACAAAGTTTCAATTATAGAAGACTAGGGGCCCGGTGCACAAAAATTTGTGCACTCGGAGGGTGGGGGTCCCTCAGCCTGGCCTGTGCCCTCTTACAGTCTGGGACACCTCGGAGGGGATGTCCACCTGCTGGCATGCCTGGCCAGCCTGGGTGAGGGGCTCGGAGCCATTTTCAGGCTGCCCACAGCCCCTTCAGGGTTCGTGCTCTGAGGGGTGGGAAGGCTGGTGAGTGCAGGCCTGGACATTTCCCACCAGAGGGCCCATGATTACACACACCTGGTGGGCCCACACCGCTGAGGGGACACACCTGGCGCAGAGTTGGGTGGCAAGCCAGGGCGGACGCTGGTGCAGAATCCCTCGGTGGGGCCCTGCTGCTGAGCAAACACACCCGGGGTGGAGCTGGGCAGTGAACTGGCTTCGGATTCTCCATACTGGGCAGCAGACACTCCCGCACGCCCTGTGGAGGCCCCTGGGGGGCGGATGAAGGTAGCGGACCCTGGAAAGGTGTTCCTGGATACCCTGTGGAGGCCCCCAGGGCAGAGCCAGGCAGTGGACCCAGGACAGCTGCTCCTGCACACCCTGCAGAGGCCCCATGCTCCTGCATGCCCCAGGGAGGGTCCCAGGGGTTGGAGCCAGGCAGTGGACCTGGGACAGGCGCTCCTGGATACCCCTCAGAGGCTCCCAGGGGCGGAGCTAGGCAGCAGACCCAGGACAGCTGCTCCTGGACGCCCCGAGGAGGCCCCAGGCCAGACCCCCCCCCCCCCC